>CM046667.1:896584-944084 GCA_025594165.1 Tamias sibiricus | reverse complement strand
GGGTGGATGGATGGATGGTAGATGGATGGTGGATGGATGGATGGGTGGATGGATGGGTGGATGGATGGATGGGTGGATGGATGGATGGGTAGGATGGATGGGTGGATGGATGGATGGGTGGATGGGTAGATGGATGGGTGGATGGATGGATGGATGGATGGATGGATAGATGGATGGGTGGATGGATGGATGGGTGGATGGATGTGGATGGATGGATGGATGGGATGGATGGATGGATGGATGGATGGGTGGATGGATGGATGGGTGGATGGATGGATGGATGGGTGGATGGATGGATGGGTGGATGGATGGATGGGTGGATGGATGGGGTGGATGGATGGATGGATGGTTGGATGGGTGGATGGATGGATGGGTGGATGGATGGATGGGTAGATGGATGGGTGGATGGATGGATGGGTGGATGGATGGATGGGTGGATGGATGGATGGGTGGATGGATGATGGATGGATGGATGGATGGTTAAGTGGATGGATGGATATGGATGGATGGATGGTTATGCAGATGGATGGATAGATGGATGGATGGATGGTTAAGCAGATGGATGGATGGGTAGGCAGATGGATGGATGGATGGACAGATGGACGGATGATAGGCAGGCAGGGAATGGATGGATGGATAGATAGATGATAGATAGATGCTAGGTACATACCTATCAGAGAGAGAGATTTCACAGGTCATTATTTAGGTATCTGTGAGCCCCTGGTCGCTCCTGGAGCACCCGCCTGTGACGCCACAGCACAGCACAGCCTCAGACAAGAGGCAAAGAAGCGAGTGTGGGTGCGTTCTGCCCCAAATAACTCTACTTACAAAACCAGGGGCCCCCCCATTCGGCCCACCAACCTCGGCTTGCAGAGCCCTTATCCCAGGTGGGCGGTCGACCCTCAGAGCCTCGCCCCGCCCCAGCGAGCAGTGGCTGGGGACGGCAGGACGCGCGGCGCGGCTGTCTCCCCTCCCTCCCTTGCAGATCGCCAAGACGCTTGGGAGTCTGTCGGGAAGCCAGGGACACCCGAGACGCCCCCCGCCTTCCCTGTGACATCCGTGGCAGATGCCCACCTCCCTGTCTGGGCTGGGCAGAGCAGAGACCCACCATGAGCAGGACGTCCCTGGAGTCGCCTGGGAGAGAGAACGAGCAAACGTCCTGCCTAAGCCCCGGTCTCCTGCACAGGAGGGTCGCTTGGAGAATGGCCATCGGGAGACCCTCCCAGCCAAGCCCTGGGCTCAGCAGGCTCATTGGAGTCGCCAGCCCTCCCTCACGCCATCTGGACCCACCGTCTCGTGACAGAGGGGAGAACCATGGGGTCAGCCCACAGGGAGAGGCCGGGGACCGGCTGCTCTTACCCTGTCTCCTACGCTCCTCCTGGGAACAGGTTTCAAAGGACAGACGGAGCGATGGCTCCTTCGGATGACTCGGGCTTGTTCCAACAGATGGTTGTCCGTGAGGCCATGGGTCAATTTCCTGTGGTTGTCATGAAGTACGGCTACAATTTGAGTGGCTGAAAATAGCAAAGTTTCATTCTGTCCCATCGTGAGAGGGAGCAGAAGTTGGAATCCAGAGGTCACGGGGCCGAGCTCCCTCCCCAGGCCCCAGGGAGCCTCCTCCTCCTCCCCAGCTCCTGGGGCTCCAGGCGGCCCTGGGCTGGTGGCCCCGTCCCTCCAGCCTCGGCCTCCGTCTCCACGGGGCTCCTCCTCTGGGTCTGTGGCCCCTCTTCTGTCTCCTGGGAGGACACGGCCACTGCATGAGGCCCCCTGACCCGGAGGAGCTCATCTCAGGACCCTCCACCACTCCATCTGCAGAGACAGACCCCGTGTCCACACGAGGTCCCCTCCACAGGTTCTGGGGTTCAGGACATGGACATAGAATTTAGGAGAGACACTCTCCAATCGACAGGATGTCACAGGGACCAGAGGTCATGGGTTCCGCCTCTGGCAACCTGGTGATATGCAGGAGTCCTGACTCCTGTGTCACACATCCGCGGCTTGTACACGGGGCTCCGTGCCCAGAATGGCGCCATCTTGGTTTCATGCCCGGCGGCTACCATCTTGGGATTCCTGAGCTTGAACTTGCCCTGCAAAATCAGTAGCTACCTCTGCTCACGCCCCTTCCTTCCCTGAGGAAAAAGAGCAAGCCAGGGAGGACACCTCCACCCCCTCAGCCTGTCTCTGCAAAGCCATCGGCATTGTCATGGCCATCATTGTGTCTGAGGGTTTTCCCCAACATCCAATGGGTGTTGTCTGCTCACTTGGGGGTCCTTCGAAAATGACTGATGAACCCCCAACAGCGTTCCAGAGTGATTCATAGCAAGCAGCATTGATTGATGGCTTCCTTTATTGCCTTCTTGTTTAGCCAACTTGAAGATCGCCTCAGTCAGGCCAACACCAACCGCACGCTCCAGTTCCTTTGGGCCCGTGTCGACCCCCTCTCATCAGGACCATTTCAAAAACCCCAGGATTACTCAGAGGTGCTGCTAAGCCCTGCAACCACACAAGCGTGCTTCAGGGGGGGGCCATAGTGGCTTCCTGCGTTCATCCAAGGTTGAGACACTGTCTTCCGTATAACATTTCTCCACAGCCAAGACAGGGGACCAAAAAGGCGAATCCTGAACTCTAGCAAGACATCCCCAAACAGCACTTGGCCTGAGGTCACTGGGCACACGTGCCAGTTGGTTTGATCATCACAAGAGAAGCTGCAGACGCAGAGTCTTGACGGGGCAGCAGCACGTGTCCTGGGCGGCACCTATGGTCTCAAATGCTGAGTGACGGCGGACCTTCCCAGACGCAGTTCTCGGGCTGAGGAGGTGGGCACAGAGGGAAGCTGAAATCTTGCACGACGCTGAGAGAAAGGCAGGGATTTCTGGGTGAGCAGAGCCGACTGCAGGATGGGCGGATTCCTGGGGATCGGGGGCTTGAGTCTCTAAATCTGATGTTATAGGAGCAAGCAGGACTGGTGTGTTGATTTCCCTGATTCAGGAGAAAGACTCAAGATGTGTGTGCACGAGCAAAACTAGTCTTCTGTTACTTTCTGGCAACATCAGGGGATTTGTTCTGGTATAGCAATGGATGGGACCACCTCATCCATCCCCACCCACCCATCCACCCCCAGCCAACCATCCATCCACCCCCAGCCAATCCATCTATCCACCCACCCATCCACCCCATCCATCCATCCACCATCCATCTATCCATCCATCTATCCATCCATGCATGTAACCATCCATCCATCCACCATTCATCTATTTATCCATCCATCCCACCCCCATCCATCCACCCATCCACCATCCATCCACCCATCCATCCACCATCACCCCATCCTCCCATCCATCCATCTATCCACCCACCCATCCACCACCATCCATCCACCCACCCACCCATCCATCCACATTTCATCCACCCATCCACCCATCCATCCATCCACCCATCCATTCCACCCACTCATCCACCCATCCATCCCCATCCACCCATCATCCATCCCCATCCATCCACACCACCCACTCATCCACCCACCCACTCATCCACCCATCCACCCATCCATCCATCCACCCATCCATCCACCCACCCACCCAACCATCCACCCATCCACCTCACCCAATCATCCATCCACCACCCACTCATCCACCCATCCACCCATCCACCCCATCCACCCATCCACCCATCCATCCACCCATCCATCCACCCACCCACTCATCCACCTCATCCACCCATCCATCCTCCCATCCATCCATCCATCCACCCACCCACTCATCCATCCATCCATCCACCCATCCATCCACCCACCCATTCACCCATCCACCCACCCACTCATCCACCCATCCACCCACTCCATCCCACCCATCCATCCTCCCATCCATCCATCCACTCCACCCACCCCCCACTCATCCACCCATCCATCCTCCCATCCATCCATCCATGCATGTAACCATCCATCCATTCACCCACCCAACCATCCTTCCATCCATGTATTCATTCATCCAAGTAACCTTCCATCCATCCACCATTCATCTACTCATTCATCCACCCACCCATCTATCCACGCACCAAACCATGTACCAATCCCTCTTTCCATCCATCCATTTGCTCTCTCTTCTCTCTCTCTCTCTCTCTCTCTCACTCTCTCTCTCTCTCCTCTATCCTTTAAACGAGTGAGTGTTAAATGTGAGCCTAACGGGAAGGGAACATGGGTTTGCTTTCAGATCAGTTCAATAATGTGACCATCTCAGGAAAACAAGTCACACGCTTTTCTAAAGTCTCCCTGTGCGTGTAACGATCCCGGTGACCCCTGCTGCAGTCTCTCGAGTGTGCCGTCGCAATCTGCCTTTCCAGCAGGAGCGTGCCTTGATGTGACCGACCGGGGCAGACTCTGCTAACAGAGCCCTGAGCGGTGGGAACATGGCGCCCGTTTCTGCTCTGTGCGGACAGACCAGCGTCGCCGCAGGATGCTGGTGCCCTTGGACCCCGGGTCCAGGCTTGAGAAGCATCAAATTTTGCACGAATGCAGCCCATCAGGCACCGGATCCCTGCGTCCAGTCCCTCCCCCATCAGGTGACAGTCCCGACACACGCGCGTTCTGGTCCCAGGTCCTCTGGGAGGTTAGCAGGACTGAGGGGCTGCAGGTGCGGTTCAGCGGTGGGGTGCTTGCCGGGTGGACGTGTGAGGGCTGAGGGCCACCCCCAGCACCCCCAAAGGAAGGAAAAGAGGAAGAAAAAAAATCTCTGCCTGCCGATAAAGCCACTTGGGAGGCTGGGGATTCGACAGAGGGAGGCCCCTGCGTTCTGGGGCTGGGTGCACCGGGCTGGGCCAAGGACCCTGCGGGGGCCTCACCCAGATTCTCATTTCGTTTTGCATTTGGGCGGGGGCCTCAGCTGCGGGTGGTCGTTTTGGCTCTTTTGCTGCCGGGATCGCTGGACCTGGAGACGGCCTTTGGACATATTTGAAAAGCTCTTGGACTCGGGTCTCTGAGGCTGTGTCCGTCGAAGTACATCTTGGCTTCAGGAATGCACCTGGTTGATTTTTTTTTGGGGGGGGGGGGGGTACCGGGGATCGAATTTGGGGGGCACTCGTCCCTGAGCCCCAGCCCCAGCCCTTTTCTGCATTCTATTTAGAGACAAGGGTCTCCCTGAGTTGCTCAGGGCCTCGCGGTGGCAGAGGCTGGCTTTGAACTCGCCCCCCTCCTGCCTGAGCCTCCCGGGCCGCTGGGATGACAGGCCTGCGCCCAGGTACAGGAAAGGATGCACCTAGAAACAGTCACTATCAGCGACACAGGCCAGACCCCAAGGCATACGATTTGATGGCTCCAAAATATCCAGTGTGGCTCGATTCAGAGACACCCAGCTCCATCCCTGGTGAGGCTGCCTAAAAAGACCTTCTCCAGGGTACCAAAAGTCCTCTGGAGGGGACCGTGGTGATGGTGATTGGCGTTGTGCAGATCCTAAGTGCAAATGCAGGGTGCGGTTTGATGGGTTGATTCCAGGTGCTGGGCCGTTCCCCTGAAGGCACGCTTCTCCTGACGGAATGCCCAGGGTGGGCGAGGCCAGGACAGGGGTCTTTCCCCCACACTGGTTTCCCCACGAGCTGGAGGCTCACATTCTGCAAACCGCCCGCCCCTGCAGAGAGGTTTTCCGTGCCGTAGTTTGCGAAGCGGCAAAAAGCCTCTTATTTCCAGAGAACGCGGAGCCGTGGGCCTCAGCTCTGCATACTGATGAGGGTGAGCTCAAAAACCATCCTGGTTTTCCGAGACCAGGGACGACGATGGCTGCCTTTCTCACCCAAGCCGAGTGCTTCAAACGCAGCCAAGAAACAGGCTGTTTGGACAGTCATTTTGGCGCACGCCTGTCGTCCCAGCCGCTCAGGAGGCTGAGGCCGGAGGATCGCACATTGGAGGCCGGCCTCAGCTACATAGGGAGGCCCTAGTCACCTTAGCGAGACCCTGTCTCAAAATAAAAAAGAAAGAAAGAAAAAGGGCTGGGGATGTGGCTCAGTGGTTAAGCACCCCTGGGGGACCTGAAACAGCCCCTGTAGCTACTGGCGACCAACAATTTCAAATCTTTTCCTGTTTGGAGGCCAGATCCCGGGGTGAGGCTGTCTGAAAAGAAGATCTCCGCCAGGGGTCAAAAAGTCCTCAGGAGGGGGACGGTGGTGACGGTTGATTGGCGTTGTGAAGATCCCCCTTCCCTGGGGTGGCCTCACAGTCGCTCAGGTTGCAGACTTTAACACAAAAAGGCCTTTTCCATTTGACCTTCGACTTTCAAAGGTGGACGCCCGCGGGGTAAAATCCAGCTCGGGTCCTTGACCAGGGCTCCCAGCAACCTTCAAAATGCAAATCCGCGAATCCAACCGGGTCCCATTATGTTTTTTTTTTTTTTTTTCCTGCCTGTTTTGGAAATTCTTTCCGTGGAAAACATTTTCCCTTTTTTTTTTCCCCAAGTCATGAAGGCAGAGCAAAATACAGCAATCGGTTTCTTAGAATCTAAGCCCTTCAAGGAGACACAGAAATTGCCCGCCTCGGTTATGAAACCCTCTGCAAGATGAAAGGAATCAGCTGCCGCCCAAACCCCGCAGTGTTTTCCCCCAGGCGGAGCCCGAGGCGCTGGAGATGGTGGCGCGCGCGGCCAGATGCATGAGCAAAGGGGCCCTCCTCTGCAAAAGGGACCAGACGGTGGCCGCGCACTCCACTCCCCACGCAGGGAGCACCTGCAGGCCAAGCAGGGGACGGCGCATCTCCTCTGCTCACAGATGACCCCAGGCTGTCCCAGGAGCCTGCAGAGGGGCCAGGGGCAGGCAGAGGGGCCAGCTCCTCCGGCTGTCGCAGGAGCACGCAAGCCTGGGCAAGGGATGAGGGGAGGTGTCACTGGCCACGGCAGGTGACCACGCATGCTCAGTGCGGGCACCGTGGGCATCAGGGGCTGGGGGCTCTCGTGGTGGGCTGTGCTGTGCACTGTAGGAGCTGCAGCAGCCTCTCTGGGCCCCACACACCAGGTGCCAGGAGCAGCCCCACCCAGGGGGTGACAGCCACCTGGACAGACAGAACTGGTGGATGACAGATAGATAGATAGATAGAATTGGTAGATGATAGATAGATAGATAGATAGAATTGGTAGATGATAGATAGATAGATGATTGATAGATGGATAGATAGATAGAATTGGTAGATGATAGATAGATAGATAGAATTGATAGATGATAGATAGATAGAATTGATAGATGATAGATAGATAGAATTGATAGATGATAGATAGATAGATAGATAGATAGATAGATAGATAGAATTGGTAGATGATAGATAGATAGATAAATAGATAGAATTGATAGATGATAGATAGACAGATAGATAGAATTGATAGATGATAGATAGAATAGATAGATAGATAGATAGATAGAATTGGTAGATGATAGATAGATAGATTTGATAGATGATAGATAGATAGAATTGATAGATGATAGATAAAGATATAATTGATAGATGATAGATAGATAGGTAGATAGAATTGATAGATGATAGATAGAATTGATAGATGATAGATAAAGATATAATTGATAGATGATAGATAGATAGATAGATAGAATTGATAGATAGATAGAATTGGTAGATGATAGATCGATAGATAGATAGACAGAATTGGCAGATGACAGATACCTGGATGGATGGATAGATGACAGATGATAGATAGATAATGCCATGGTGTGACGTGTCCCCCAAAAGCTCACGTGTGAGGCGATGCAAGAAGGTTCGGAGGTGAACTGGTGGGGTCACGAGAGCCTTCACCTCGACACTGGATTGATGCACTTTGTCTGGGTCATCCCTGACTTTCTGGGTTGCCACCACAAACCAGGAGCGAGGGCGCCGCCTCTGCCTGTCTCTTCCTGTCTGGTCTCTCGCGTCTCCTCGCCTGTTCCTTGTTCTGCACACCCTGCTGCGCGAACCCCGCAGCTCCGGGAGGACTCTCCAACCCGCGGCTGCCGTCCCCGTCCAGCCAGGCCCCCGCCTGCCCTCAGCGTCAGCGACCGGAGAGGCTCTGCTACCCGGGAGGTGGACGGTGGCCTCTGTTTTCTTCCCCCAGAGATGCCACGTCTTCGTCTCGGGAGCCGGAGACACGGGAGCCCCTGGTCAAAGGGACTGTGCAGAGGTGGCTCCATGGACCGTCTTGGGACGGAAGGTGATCCTGCGTTCCTGAGGGTCCCCAATGGCATACCAAGGTCCTTGCGAGGGAGAGGCCGGAGCCTCACACAGACACGAGGCCACGTCCACAAAGGCTGGCCAGGGCTTCCGAGCCACGCTAAAAGCTAGCCTAGAGGGTCAAAGCCGGTGCCCTGGGAGCTTTGGAGGAATTTAAGGGATTTAGACGTTGCAATCTCCAGCACGCCTGCGATCCCAGTAGCTCAGGAGGCTGAGGCAGGAGGATTGCGAGGTCAAAGCCAGCCTCAGTCACAGTGTTGCCCTAAGACACTCCGGGAGCCCTGTCTCTAAATAAAATACAAAATAGGGCTGGGGATGGGGCTCAGGGGTCACGTGGTCTTGAGTTCAATCCCTGGTACCTCTGGACTCTGGAGAGGCCAGGAGTGGCCTCTACCCTGGAGCCTCCACCTGCCGTCACTGGATTTTGCCCAGGAAGACTCACTTGAGACTTTGTTCCTTTGGTGACCGCAGCCTCGAGAAGCCCAGGCGGTGCCCACGGCCCCCTGAGCAGACCCAGAATGTCACCTCTGGGTGCAGCACGTCTCTGACAGTGGCCTGAGGTCCTCTCTCTGCTTAATCGGATGTAAATCCATCAACCCCGAGACCCAAGTGCCACTCTCATTAAACGCGAGCTATCACAGCAGCCCGGAGGGGGACTGGGGACGCTGCGGCCCCGTCTGCTGTTTTCATCCCCAGCTCCGATGGCCTCACCGTCCCCGTGACTCCCCATTTCAAATTCCTGCCAGGTTAATAACAGCCGCGCGGCGATGTCTGGCCGTCCCTTGGAAATTAATTGAGTGACTTTCTCACCGAGACGTCATTTCTTAACTTCAAAGTGCCCGACGCCCGGGCTCTGCCCCCAGCCAAGGGCACCGGCTTCTGCCGCAGAACACGTCCGTCACCGGTGCCCCGAGCTGACTCCGAGCCCAGGCTTGGGCTCCGTCCCCTGGGAATTCTGCAAGTCACTGCGGGTCTGCACATCCGTCCCTGTGAATGACAAACGCGAGAGGCGGAAAGAAATAAAAAATAAAAAATAAAATGACCTTCCCCTGAAGTTAAATAAAATGCTGCAATTTAGATGGATTTGCTGCAGAAGGAAAAAAAAAAAAAAACGTGCACCTGTGGATTGAGACCGCACCCCCCCCAGCGGGCGTCACCGGCGCGGCTGCGGGTCTGGCTGGTAAGGGACCCTGGTGGGCTGGGGGGCTTCCTGGCGTCCTCTGCTATGCCTCTCCGTCCAGAGCTGCAGAGAAGACAGTCCCCCCACGCCGAAGCCATCGGCAAGGTGCCCTTTGAGGCAGAGGGTGTTTATCCAATGCCAAGGTCCTGCAGGAGGTGACGCAGGGCGAGATCTCACAGCGCGGCCTCAGGGGCACAGTGACCCCCAGGGACGTGGTGATGGGGAGTTCAGACAGGCAGGCACACGGCATGACTTGCAGGCCATTTGGTGCTGGCTCTGGGAGTTTCAGGGGGGTCGTCCCCAACCTCCAGTTTGTGCATCAACGTGGCCTCAGTCTCCAGACCAGGGTGTCATGATCGGGTCACTGTGGACGCTTGGCGCTGGGAGGGGGCTGAGCTGTGTGCGGAAGGGTGTGGGGCTGCGTCCCTGAGCGCTGCCCACTAGCCCCCAGGACCTTCCGCCACCTTCTGCAGACGTTGACATGTGTCGCCAAAGGGACAGAGGATGTCCTATAGCTTGATCACGATGGAGAGAGCTGACGGGCAGAGGCAGGTGGATGGGTCGACGGTCGATAGAGGAAGAGATGGGGTGGGTGGATGGGTGGGTGGATGGATGGATGGATGGATGGGTGGATAGATGGGTGGATAAGTGGAAGGATGGGTGGGTGGGTGGGTGGATAAGTGGATTGATGGGTGGGTGGATGGATGGATGGATGGATGGATGGGTGGGTGGATGGATGGGTGGGTGGATAAGTGGATGGATGGGTGGGTGGATAAGTGGATGGATGGGTGGGTGGATAAGTGGATGGATGGGTGGGTGGATAAGTGGATGGATGGATGAATGGATAAGTGGATGGATGGGTGGGTGGGTAGGTGGATGAATCGATGGATTTGTGGATGGGTGGATAGATGGGTGGATAAGTGGATGGATGGGTGGGTGGATGGATGGATGGATGGATGGATGGATGGGTGGGTGGATGGATGGGTGGGTGGGTGGATAAGTGGATGGATGGGTGGGTGGGATGGGTGGGTGGGTGGGTGGATGGATGGGTGGATGGGAGGATGGATGGGTGGATGAGTGGGTGGGTGGGTGTATGGATGGGTGGGTGGGTGGATGGGTGGATGGGTGGATGGATGGATCCACACATCTATCAATAGATATAAAAGGCTCTTTGCCCCACACACCACATCAAGACAGAATCCTAGCAGTACCATGCACGTAAAATGGGCAGCAGGGAGCGTCTCTGAGTGAACTGTGGGCAGACTCAATTCACAGGGCCCCCCTCACTGTAGACACCTGTTCTTTAGTTTAGACTCTAAACATCTTATCATGCCTCTGGGCGTGCGAGTGTGGGTGCGTTTGTGCGTATCCACACAGGAGGTGTGCGTGCCCCCACGTGTGCATGAGTATGGGAATGTGTATCCCAGCAGGTAGGAGAGCGCCGGGTGCGTGGCTGACGCGTGCGTGTGGAGACCACGGGTGCGTCTCGCGTGCCCACGTGTCCTTGTGCGCATAGGTGCTGGTGCCTTGTGCACGGGTGCGTGTCCACCGTGCATGCTTGCATCTCTGCAAGTCCATGCCTACACGTGTCCATGCGCGTACCCGTGGACAGGTCTACACATGCTGCATTGCACCCGTGGCTGAGAAAACCCGTGTTCCTGGGGTGTGATGTGTATATTTAGGTGACTGTCTATGCATGAGTGCGAAGACCATGTGCGTACGTGTGTCGAAGTGTGCACTGGCTGTGCTCCTGGCTGTGCACGCGTGGCCCTTGCAGTGGGTCTCTGGGTGTGAGTGTATAAGGGACGCAGATCTAGAAAGTGCACGGACACAGAGCTCGGCTCCCGTGCGCGAGGCCTCCTGTTGGCGTGTGGCTGGTCACGTCCACGAAGAAAGCAAGGCTGAGGAGAGCGGCGACCCCGGCACCTTGGTTGGGGTGACCGTCGCTTGGAAGCCTCCCTGGTGAGCTCCGTGGAGCCAGTCCAGGGACGTGCACTTGGCAAGGCCGTGAGCTGCGACGGGGATCCGGTTGCTGGATCGACCAAAGGCAAATTTTGTTTTTCATGATCTGAGTTTTCCTCGGCCGCTCCCCAGGCAGGAAGGGGACACAGCAGCTCACGCTGGGGCTCGGTGACCTGCCTCATGTGATGTATGAGCGACCCATGGAGAGACTGGAGATGCAAGGACACAGCCAGTGCCTGTGGCAGGGGGTCAAGACCTCGGGCAGTGAGCCCGGGAGAGAGCGTGGCATACAATGTTCATGGATGGCCGATAGTAGGTCAGTCCTCTCCATTTGCAGATTCCTGCTTAGGAACCTACCGGCTCGTTTAAATGTACTCTTGTCCCTCAGTATTTGCTGGAGATTGGGTCCAGGACCCCCAAGGAGACCCCAAGTCTGCAGATGCTCAAGTCTCTACATAAAATGCCTTCATATTTGCACTGACCCTACTACACGCTCCAGATGACGTATAAGACCTTATAAAAGGAGCTGGGCCTGCCGCTCAGTGGTGGGACCCTTTCTAGGCAGGCACGAGGCCCTGGGTTCAATCCCCAGCACCACCAACAACAAAGGGGGATAAAAATAACTAATGCACAGCGAATGCTATGAGAACGGCTATTATGCCAAAATGGTGAAGAAATAATCACGAAGGAAAAACGTCCGTACGTGATTCTTTTCTTTCCAAATATTTTAGGTCCTCGACTGGAACAATTTGCATATGTGGAGTCTGCAGCTGTGGAATTTGATTCAAGTCACGGAGTTGTTCGCCAGAGCGGGCACCATGATTCTTTGGGCTTTTACCTTCTAGAAATGTGATTAGATAAACTTCTTTACTCTTTAATGTGTCTGGCCTTGGGTATCTAATTGCAGTAACAAAAATGGACTGTTGTTTAGGACTGCACTCACTATGTTGCTTAGGGCCTTGCTAAGTTGCTGAGGCTGGCCTCCAACTTGCAGTCCTCCTGCCTCGGCCTCTCAAGCTGCTGGGATTCCAGGCATACGCCAACATGCCCTGCTATCTTTAATTTCTTGAGGAGCCTCCAAACTGTTTTCCATGGTGTACCAGGTTACGTTCCCACCAGCGTCACCAAAGGGCTTCCTTGTCCCCACGTCATCACCAACAGCCGCCATCTTGTTTGTCATTGTGGTAGAGGCCAGTCTCACTGGGGAGGGCTGGTGTCTCATTGTGGTTTTGCTTTTCCATTTCTCTGATGGTCAGCGATGTTGGGCATTATTTCGTGGGTCTGTTGGCCATTTATGGCTTTGAAGAAGTGTCCACTTAGGTCTTGCCCACTTTTTAATCAGGAGATATATATATATATAATACTGAGTTATTTCTGATGTTTTTTTGGCATTGTGAAGGGGTTCACCTTATTAGAAATGAAGACTGGGTCCCATGAGCTGCCCGGCACTGGCTGGACCTTCTTTTACGTCCTTCTATATTCAAAACCGGGCAGGTGGTGGCATTGCCTTTAATCTCAGGCAGGGGCTGGAAGAGGAGACTGTGTGCAGAGATCCTGCGTCGGCTCAGCGCAGCGTTGGGCTGGAGGCTTCTGGCTCTGCAGCCGGAGCTCCAACCCCCACACGCATTACCAAGGACCGGTGTGGTGTGTGGGCAGGAGCCACTGACGGGCACTTTCCCACCCACAGAATGGTTCTGCAGGGACCTGGGACACAGGCGTTGCCAAGCGAGTGGTTCCTGAGACTGTCTGAACTGGACGTGGGGATGGTCAGAGCTGCCTGCTCTGGCTTGGGCAGGTGGTGTCCGAGGTCCGCGTGGGGAGCTCGGTCCCCAGCGTGCTGCTCCTGGGAGCTGCTGGACCTTCAAGAGGCAGGACCTGGGTGGGTGGAGTGGGTTCCCGGGGAAATGTCCTTGGGGACTAGATCCAGCCCTGGCCTCTCTTTCTCCCTCTCTGCTTCCTGGTGCCACGTCCTGAGCTGCTCTCCTCCTCCGTGCCCCTCCGCCATTTTGGTTTGCCTCCCCTTGGGCCCAGAGCCATGGAGTCACCCAAACATGGGCTGGCCTCTGACGCCACGAGCCATCCTCAGCTGTTAGCTCAGCGTCTTATCACAGTGATGGGAAACCTATTAACACACTCAGTGGCTTCGTGGTCCCCGAGGCCAGGGCAGGAGGGCGCTCCACTCTGTGAGTCTGTGAAGGCCTGTCTGGGTGCACACAGTGACAGGCAATAGGACGGTGTCCCTTGCCCAGCAGGGTGACTACAGCTAGGATAGCGTGATGCTGTGCTCACTGGGACGTTCCTCAGTCGTAGAGCCGCCGTGTTAGTCCGCTTCTGGCTGAGATCGAATAGCTGAGGAGAAGGACGCGGAGGAGGAGAGATGATCTG
This sequence comes from Tamias sibiricus, assembly GCA_025594165.1. Classification (NCBI taxonomy): domain Eukaryota; kingdom Metazoa; phylum Chordata; class Mammalia; order Rodentia; family Sciuridae; genus Tamias; species Tamias sibiricus. The sequence continues at coordinate 930,369 of CM046667.1, read as the reverse complement.
TCTCGACTCGCCGCTTAGAAATTGGAGTCCATCGTCACCCGGGTCCGTTGCTACGGGTCCCGAGTGAGGTGGGACATCATGGTGGAAGGTCGGGGGCGGAAGAAAGCCACTAAGGTCAAAGGAGAGATGGGGCGAGGCCAGGGACAGGATACAGCCTTCCAGGCACGCTTCGTCCCTTAGGTCTCACCTCCGGGTCCCCACCAGCCCCCAGTGGTGGATTCAGCTGTGACGCCATCGACACTGGCCTTTGTGAGACGCTGCAGGTGGGGCGTGTGTGCTTGGCCCCAGCGTCTGGCAGCGATGACATCTCGGATGATTCAAGGTGACCTCTGGGAACATCCAGAGGGGAGAGTGGGCGCCCCAGGCACACAGAGACCTCCTCCTGCCGCCCGCTGGACCCAGAGGCACCGCAGGGCCTCGCAGCCTCCCCTCCTCCGCGCCAACCAGACAACCAGTACCTTGCCCCAGCCGGTGGCCACAGGAAGGTAGAGGAGACAGAGGGGGACAGATCAGAGGCCACCACCGTCCTACAACTCCACCCAGCCAAGGAGTGTGGATTTCCTCAACGGTAGCGTGATGAAGAACCCAGACCTCCATTTTTGGAGGCCAGTCAGGTTGCAATAGCGCAGAGGACCTGGTTTGGATTTTTTTTTTTTTTTTCCGGTACTGGGGATTGAACTCAGGGGCACTCGACCACTGGGCCACATCCCCAGCCCCCTTTTTTTTTTTTTTTTTTGTATTTTATTAGAGACAGGGTCTCACTGAGTGATCTAATGCCTCACCATAACTGAGGCTGGCTTTGAACTCGCGGTTCTCCTGCCTCGGCCTCCCAAGTGCTGGGATGACAGGCGTGCACCACCGCGCCCGGCTAGGACCTGGTTTGGGAGGGACTCTCGTAGGAGTCCTGGCTTGGCAGAGGGAGGAAGGGAATGTGTTGCTTGACAAAAGGACTTCCTCTCCTTTCTTGGTCCTACTGACTCTCCTCGGCCTCCTACCACCATTGTCCTCCTTGGCCTGGCCAGGACGCTAGGAGCTTCCTGCCCTGTAGCCACTGCTGGTGAAGTCGAGTAAAAGGACCATGAGAACAAAGACCCCCACCCTGGGCAGCCCCGAGAAAGTGTATTTTCTCATCGTTTTGGAGTCTAGACAAGACTGGAGATCAAGCGTTGGGAAAGTTGGTTCCCCCCGAGGTCTCAGGGTGAACCTATTTCTTGCTCTTGGACCTTCTGACGTGCGGGAAATCTTTGGCATTCCTGGTCAGCTTGTTCACGCGGGGCCGTGGTCTCTTCCTGGACGTTCACATTGGCATTATCCCTCTGTGCACGTCCACGTCCAAAGTCCCTTTTCTAGGAGGACACTCACCATATTGGATGAACGTCCACTCTGATGGCCCCATCTCTAAACCCTGTTCCAGATTGCGAAGATTTCCAAACACACACACACACACACACACACACACACACACGCACACACAAATGTTATGAAATCGAGATGGTGGAGACTCCAGGGACTTGATCTGATCGGTCCAATATGGTACCCGTGGAAAGATAGGTACCATGATTATGTGCCAATCAAATCGTTTTGAAATGAAGACTAATTTTTTGAAAATTTAAAGAACTCTCTTTAGAAATACAGTCCCATTCAAAACGACTGGGAATTGGGAGTTCAGAATATGATTTTTTTTTTTTTTTTATTTTGGGGTGGGGACACATTGCATCCCATGACAGTGGTGATTTTTTGGTTCAAGTTGCCCGCATTTCTCTAGGAAAGAGACTTCCCTCGGTGCTGTGGACTTAGTAGACGTCCCACGAACATATGCTGCTCCTCGATACATCATAGCCAAGTGAGAGGTCTCAGCAAACGGCAGGACAGCAGGTGGTGGGGACAGCTGAGAGGCCAGCCCAGGGTGCACGGGCCAAGCCGTAATGAGCAGACCCAGGCGCGCGGTCATTGACTCATTAGCTCCTTGGATGGATGGTCCCTTCAGTGACACCAGGCACCGTTCCCAGATCCGTGTCCTGTGGAACGGTCTCCCGGGACGCCCAGTTCCCACACTCCGCGCTCAGCGCGTTGGATGGCCAACTTTGTCCCTGGCGGTGCAGGTTGGAATGCCAACCGTGGTGTGTGACTGGGGAAGGAGGAGGTGGGACATGGTGGGCAGAAGAAGAGCAGTTCTTCCCACGGAGGCTGTCGGTCCCTGTCCACATCCGGGGTTTCCCAGAGCTTTTTTTTTTCTTCTTCGAATGCAACACAAACACGTCAGAAATGATGAGCAAATTGTCGTCGCTTTTGCTGGCTTGGCGTATCTCCTCATTCTGGGCGGGGATCTCTGATGCATTTCCGCCGTGTGTGTGTGCATGCATTTTTTTAAATATATATAAAAAAGAAGCGTCCTGCTGCTCAACGTGGGGGGAGAATGGTTGATCTGGGGGAGCTGCTCCGAGCAGCTGGCTCCCCACGTGAATCCTGATGGCAAACGACCTCAGCAGTCGTCCGCAGAGTCGCGTCTGCCTCAGACAGAAACTCACGATCCCGCGAAGAGGGCGCCCAGGGCGGAGGACTGGGCTTGAAATGTAAGTCTTATGATTGTTCAGGTATGACGAGGCCCACAGGTTCGATGACCACCAAAGCGATGATGATAATTCGAGCTTTTTTTCCCCCACCTTCAAGGGCATGGCCTGAGACCAGGCCCCAGGCTGAGCTCCCTCCACCAGCTCCAGGGAGCCTCCTCCTGCCTCTCCAGCTCCTGGGATCCAGGCGGCCCTGGGCTGGTGGCCCGGTCACTCCAGTCTCTGCCTCCATCTCCACGTGGCTCCTCCTCCGTGTCTGTGTCTCCATTTTGGATTTAGAGTCACCCTAATCAAGGATGACCTCAGGTCAAGATCCTTAATCACATCGGCACACAGACTGTTTCCAAATTGGCTCCCCTCTGTTTTCCAGGTGAGTGCAGATTCTGGGGCGGGGGGACACCATCCAACCCCAAACACTACCATGGAACTCTGTCTCCTTGGACAGATGGTCTCAGAGCCGCCCCTCGCCACAGAAGAGAATATACACACATAAATAAAGATAAGACGCTGTCTTTGCCCCAATTACCAACGCCCAGCAGGGCAGTCACGGCCAGGGCTGGAGCATGGACATCTGTGGGTGAGATGCTGCCTCTTCTGGCTGCTTACCTACTACAGTCACCGTCACCACAATCACCATCACCCTCATCACCATCACCACAATCACCATCACCCTCATCACCATCACTATCACCATTGTGACCATCACCACCAACACCATCATCATCACCATCACCATTAGGACCATCATCATCACCATCTCCACAATCACCATCATCATCATCACCATCACCACCATTACCATCACCATCACCATCTCCACAATCACCATCATCACCACCACAATCACCATGATCATCACCATCACCATTATGATCATCATCACCATCACCACAATCACTATCACCATCATCATCACCATCACTATCACCATTGTGACCATCACCACCAACACCATCATCATCACTATCACCACAATCATCATCACCATCACCATTAGGACCATCATCATCACCATCTCCACAATCACCATCATCATCATCACCATCACCACCATTACCATCACCATCGCCATCACCATCATCACCATCATCACCACCATAATCACCATGATCATCACCATCACCACAATCACTATCACCATTATCATCACCATCACTATCACCATTGTGACCATCACCACCAACACCATCATCATCACCATCACCACAATCATCATCATCATCGTCATCACCATTATGACCATCACCGTCAGCATCATCACCATCACCACCATCACCATCAGCATCACCATCACCATTATGACCATCATCACCATCACCACAATCGCTATCACCATCACCATCACTATAATCACCATCATCATCATCACCATCACTATCACCATTGTGACCATCACCACCAACACCATCATCATCACTATCACCACAAATCATCATCACCATCACCATTATGACCATCATCATCACCATCTCCACAATCACCATCATCATCATCACCATCATCACCACCATCACCATCATCATCACCATCATCATCACCATCACCACCATCACCATCACCATCATCACCATCACCACCATCATCACCATCACCACCATCACCATCACCATCATCACCATCACCACCATCATCACCACCACAATCACCATGCTCATCACCATCACCATTATGATCATCATCACCATCACCACAATCACTATCACCATCACCATCACCACAATCACCATCATCATTACTATCACCATCATCATCATCACCACAATCACCATCATCATCACCATCGCCATCTCCACAATCACCATCAGCATCATCACCACCATCACCATCACCACCATCACCACCATCATCACCACCACAATCACCATGCTCATCACCATCACCATTATGATCATCATCACCATCACCACAATCACCATCATCATCACAATCACCATCAAACACTATCACCATCATCATCACCACAATCACCATGCTCATCACCATCACCATCTCCACAATCACCATCAGCATCATCACCATCACCCTCACTGTCACCATTATGACCACCGTCATCACCATATGGCCTTCCTTGTGCCATATCTCACCCTGCCTGGAAGACCCCCACCCACCTCTCTCTTCCTCGTGCCTTCTCTCACCTGAGTGGCTACATATTAGCATCAACACATGTGTCCATCAAGAGGGGGGTCTCCTTGCCTCCAAAATTGGTCACTGTGGACAATATCGGAGACTCAGAGATGCTTTGCTTCTCTCAAGTTTGGGAACAAATTTGCACCATCTCCACAGGGTTTCCTTTGAAAAGTCTGGAAGGTGCTTCCACACTGTGATTGTATAAATTGGTGATTTAAAAAATAAATCACTTGCAGGTACCCAGGAGATGTCTCCTCTGTGTTTGTTCAGCGTTCTGCTTCTGCTTCTCTCTTCTCACAAGGGACCTTGCTTAATGACACACCAGCAGCTACAGAGGGCGGGTGATTGTGGGCATCCCTGGGCACATCTTGGGCTCCACAGATGTGGATGAGGAGATTGCACAGTATTGCCGGAGACTCCCTCCTCCACACATTCCAGACCAGCAACCCTGCCACCCATCCAGTGACCGTTCGTTTGCTCTGGTGCCCAGTGGCTTCATGGCCACAACCGTTGGCGGTCTTCACCAGCTCACGACCACATGAGCCTGTCCAGTGGCAAAGGAAGAGGGTGCGTCTCACGTTCTGGGTGTTGGCTTATCACCAAAGCATGTGATGAATAGGGAGTTAATGGGTAGGTCCCACCCCGGGTCCTTCATCTTGTCACAAGGCATGACGTTGTGCGGGGATCAGGCGGACAGAGTAAAGCCACCGGTCGACACCCTGGCTGGCGGCTGCACATTCCCACCTCCCTGCTCCGCTCCCCGCCTCCGCCGGCTTCCATCACCGAGTCACAAGCGTGTCCTCGCAGCAGAGCTGCTCTCAGGACAGGTGTTTCTCCGTCTCCGCCGCGAATGGTGTTTCAACTGCAGGATGACTGGCGTTCTGTTCCAGGCTGGGATGAGTCAGTGTTGGTGTGGTCAGAGTGGGGAAGAAGTCGTCATCACCACCACCATCGCCATCACCTTGATCACCATCATCACCTTCGTCACCATCACCATCACCATCATTGTTACTATCATCATCACCACAATCACCATCACCATCCTCATCCTCATCATCACCATCATCACCACTGTCATCATCACCATCACTTTTATCACCACCATCATCACCATCACCTCCACCACCACCACCACCATGATCATCATCACCATCACCATCACCACAATCACCTTTATCACCTTTGTCACCATCACCATCACCATCATCATTACCATCATCATCACCACAATCACCATCATCATCATCACCACCATCACCACCATCATCACCATCACCTTTATCACCATCACCACCACCACCACCTTCACCATGATCATCACCATCACCATCACCATCACCTTTATCACCACCACCATCATCACCATCACCCCCATCATCACCACCACCACCACCTTCACCATGATCATCACCATCACCATCACCATCACCTTTATCACCACCACCATCATCACCATCATCATCACCACCACCATCATCATCACCATCACCACCATCACCATCACTTTTATCACCATCACCATCACCACAATCACCACAATCACCATCATCACCATCACCATCATCACTACAATCACCATGATCACCATCACCACCACCGTCATCAGGTCAGTCCATCGCGTGAGATGCTTAACCTGCTGGTACCCAGGAAAGGGATGGGTTGAAGGTCTCCATGTGGGCTGTTGTCACAGTCAACGTGATCTGACATGAAAAGAAGGACCTTGACCAACGGACGGGACGTCAGTTCCCCTGATGAAATAGGAGGAGACAGAAATAAACCACGCAAAAAAAAAAAAAAAAAAATCAAAACACATGCGGACTCTTCATTCAGCATCTCCATTTCATCTTGAAACGATTTTTTTCTAAGCACTTTCTAGATACCTTTGTCCTCCATTCCCCTAAGACAAAAAATTGGTATTCTTGGCTTTTTCTAATAGATTATTACAACACAAGGAAACTGCCACCCCGAGTTAGCCCAGGTCCTTCTGTTTTGGGCGTGCTCTGATAATAAATATATTACAAAATATCAGACACACTTAACGCCATGAGCTTCTGAGAATTGTTGACAAACTCACCTTCTTATGACCTTTTGGATATCTGAGATGCCACCTGTCTCTCAGAGTCCTTCAAGGAGAATTGAAAGTGTTTTTTTACAAATTTCCACATTTCCTCTCCTTTTCCCCAAAAGATACGTCTACACCCTAAAGTTTGGCACCTGTGAATCATGCCATTATTTTGGAAATAATTCTTTGAAGATGCAATTAAGGTGAGAATCTCCAGAAGAGATGGTTTTCTCTAAAAATAGCACTGCTCTTTCTCGGGCATCTGCAAGGACCAGGACCTGGGTCCCTTACGCACAGATGTCTTGCTTTTTCATTCATGAACGCACCCTCCTTGAGAAGTGGGCTGAGGTTTTCTTTTTCCTTGTCTGGCACATGGAAAGTGCTAAATAAAGGTCCGAGGAGGGAGGGCACCGGCAGATGCTCAGAGCATGTGTCCCATGTTGTAACGATCGCTGCCACCACAGGAACCCAGCAGTCACAAGCAATTAATCCTTTCTGTGAGTCCTCCAAGGTTAATTTTAGCCTTTGCGACAGTTTCCTGCCAGATCCGATAAGTTCCCTCCTTTGTTCATCTCAGCCTCTGGCTCCTGATGAGACCTGGCCTCCGCAGAAGCCAATACCCTCAGTCCGTGGACCCCCGTCCATTAGCTGAGCGGATGATTGACAGGTGGCTAATGGTCACCTTTCTGTGACATTTTGTGGTTGCCATGGGCACCCTTCATCTCAACCAGCTTGGACGGCTTTGCTGGTGGGGGAGGTAAGAGACGCAGACTCATGGATGGAGAAGAATCCGAGATCTGTCTCAGTGGACACACCATGTCTGTTCAGGAAGTGGGCGTCCTCCAAGAATGCTTTTGAATGGCCCAGTTGTTAGATAGAGCTACTCAACCTCTCAGCCATAGAGATGCACACAAATATTTATATGACATACACCTATACTCTTGTATATTTATATGTTTGCTTTATATATACATATATTTGTCTTGCACATATACATTAGTTTTGCATACCTATGATATCTATGATTGCATGAAGGTAAAATGTATCAATATATATGTATGAAACAATGAAAAATCCCGGAGCAAAATAGTAACATCCAGTTGGAAGAATGAAGAGCATCCTAATTGTCTGTGTTTCTGGAGGAATGGCATGGCTGTTGGACAGAGTGGTCATGTGTACACGGAGATGTTCTGCACTTGGTCTGTCATCCGGACCTTGCACGATAGAACATGCACTTGATCATGGTGAATTCCCTTTTGGGAAACTCATTCACACTTCTCTAACTTAATGGAGATTGGGCGGCTCACCAAAGTCCAGCTACCATGACTGATGGACAGGTGAACCAGGCTGGCTCTTGGAGACCATGGCACGGGATTGCTATGTCTCTGAGTGACTCATCACCTCAAGTATGGCATCAGGAAGAAAAGTGGTCCCCTAGCTGGGCGTCTCCATGTCTTGCTGGATCGCTTCCAGCTTCAAAATTGAAATTGTCCGTGTTTTACCCCCAAAATCTTTTTAACCACATTGTGATGGACATGGGATATATAAGATCCTAATTCCTAGCTGGGGTGCCATCTCTCTCTCTCTTTTTTTTTTTTTTAATATTTATTTATTTGCTTTAGTTGTACACAATTCGTTTATATGTACGTGGTGCTGAGGATCGAACCCGGGCCGCGCACGTGCTAGGCGAGCGCTCTACCACTGAGCCACAACCCCAGCCCACCATCTCTTAAAATAGATTTATTCTTTTTTTTTTTTTTTTTTTTTTTTTTTGTGGTACTGGGGATTGAACTCAGGGGCACTCGACCACTGGGTCACATCCCCAGCCCTTTTTTGTATTTTATTTAGAGACAGGGTCTCACTGAGTTGCCAAGTGCCTCGCCATTGCTGAGGCTGGCTTTGAACTCACGATCCTCCTGCCTCAGCCTCCCAAAGTGCTGGGATTACAGGCGTGCGCCACCGCGCCCGGCTTAAAATAGATTTATTCTAAGCCCCCCAGAGGCTGCTGCTTGAACTTCTCAATCTTCTCAAACGAGGACAGAAATTGGAAATGCTTCGTGGTTGCAGACATTGAGTTTATTTCCGGCTAAAAAGGGCCGGATTTTTTAAAAATTTAAGTAAGTTTTACAAAGAAGGAAGAATGGATAGTTTGTAGAGAGCTGCACTCAACTTTCTTTTAGCTGGAATCAGACCAACCACTGACTCACGGGATGATTTCTAAGACCCAAGGAGGGTCCTAGAGTCCCCGCTGTGAGCTACACCGTTGAGAAAACCTCATCCCCTCTTCGATTTCCAAGGCCAAGAGGGGTCTGCCTCCCCTTTTCTTATTCCTGGTGGAGACCACGGGTGGGATGCTTAGCTCCTTTAATTTAGGTGTGCCAACCTCCAGCCCACTAACCCTCCCGTGCACAATCCCCCAGTGACTCATCTGGCTGTACTTCCCCTGAGCAGAGACTGGGCTCACTGCAGTCGTTTATTTTGGGATAAGTAGATTTTCCCCCAAAGCTAAAATAAGCCTTTACAAAGCAAGGAGAAACCCTTGAGAAGCAATAATTGACAGATGCTGGCAGCTCAGAGCCAGCCTAGCTGCTGCCACTCGCTTTTGCAAGAGGCTAAAGCAGCGTTCCGGTGAGCGAGGCCCTCGCGGTGAGGTCTGTGGCTTCCTCTTAGGGCCCCACTCTCCAGGAGGCCCGAAGAACATATATTTTAACTATTTCAAAAAAGGAGGTGGGGATGAAACCTCAAACCCTCCTTGCAAACTCATACTATGACTTCATTATGCTAATGTCCCAGAGTTTCGGGTTAATCTTGAAACTGACATCAAAGTGTATGGTTGCAGTTGACTTTCTACCCACTTCTTCCCAACCCCTTGAAGGGTTCCTGGTGTCTATTAGTGTTAGAGCTGAGATACCCCAGAGTATAGGAATCTGGTGACTGTTCAAGTGTTAGGTAGAGCTACTCAACCTACTCAGATGCACACAAACAAATATCTATGTGACACACATATATACTCTTGTATGTCTTATATGTTTGCTTTATATATGCATATATTTGTTTTGCACATATACATTAGTTTTGCGTATCTATTGTATATACGATTGTGTGTAGGTAAAACAGATCAATATGTATGTATGAAACAATGAAAAATTTCTCAGCAAAATATTAATAGTAAATACATTCCCACCATGGCGAAAATGTCTGAGAGATGCAATCTTTTTTTTTTTAAAATATTTTTTTAGTTGTTGATAGGTCTTGTAAGCTACCTGGTACCGAAACCCGGGAAAAAATCTCGGAGGCAGAGTATAGCTTTTACTACTTTTACTTCTACTTTCTTAAAGCTTAGAGAGGGAAAGAAAGATTTTTAGAGAGAAAGATTAAAGCGAGCTTTTCTTCTTGTTAGAGCTTCTTGCTTCTCTCTTCTTTCTTCCTTCTTTCTTCTGTAGAGAGGGAAAGAAAGATTTTTAGAGAGAAAGATTAAAGCGAGCTTTTCTTCTTGTTAGAGCTTCTTGCTTCTCTCTTCTTTCTTCCTTCTTTCTTCTGTCTTCTGTCTTCCTCAGAAGCCTCGGCCTAACTCTGACCAGTCATTACTTCTTCTATCTGGTTTCTCTTCTGTCTTCTATCTGGTTTCTCTTCTGTAACCGGTCTGCCTACGTTCTGGCCGCTCTGATTCTTCTGACCGACCGAGTGACTGCCCGGCTGACTGAATTCTCCGTTCTCCTCACTCGGACCGCTTTCACCCGGTTATATACCTTCAGGTTTGCGGGTGCCTACAGGTGCGTCACATACATATCAGGTGGAACTTATGGCTTCCAGCTAGCTGCAACAGCCCTTCCTAATTAGGGCTCCTTCAGGTCTTTATTTTATTTATTTATATGTGGTGCTGAGAATTGAACCCAGTGCCTCACACGAGCCAGGTTAGTATGCTACCGCTGAGCCACGGCCCCAGCCCACCGTAGTATAATCTTATGGGACCAATCTTGTGTGCTCTCTTATCAGTGACAGAAATGTCATGATGCAGGGCAAGGCTATGTAAGAAAGGAGGTCATTAGGTAACATATATGAACGTGAATCTATTTATATAAACATAAATATATAAATTTAGATTTATATTGTCTAAGTAAATATATAAATATACATTATGAATATATTTCTATAAATCTACAAATATGTAAATATATTTGTTATATTGCATTATAAAAATATGATATTTGTATCACATCTAGTATATTAAAGTGTGTCTTTACATAGATACAAACATATTTAAGTAAATATAAATAAATGTGTTTATGTCAATAGCAAAGCAGGTAAATATAAATAGATTTATGTCCACAGAAATAGATGTAAATATAGATAGATTCCTTGGGGACTATACCTTGTCCCTGGCTCCTTGCTTGCTCTCCCTTATTTTTCCTGGCTGCCATGATCCGAGCAGATTTCCTCCATCACAGTCTCCCCACCATGATGTTCTACTGGACCAAAAGTTCAGAGCCACAGAACCACGTGACCACGGAGCACAGCTTCTGAAACTGTGACTCTAAACACATCTTTCCTCCCATACATCGATTTCCTCAGGGATTACGTGACAGTGGTGAAAAGCGTACTGATACACCATTTATAGGCAAAGAAATCCGGGAGCACGCCTCCAGCTTTCCAATCCCAACCATGCACAAAGACGGCAGCCGACGGTGATTGTGGTGATTCAGAAGGCACCGGTCATGGTGATGACGTCCCAGCTGCTCAAATCCCTAAATAATAGCGCCTTGTCCCTCCAAAGAAGTCAGAAACTGTATTTTGTGCTGACGTTGCTGGAGGGTGCCTGCTCGATTTCGAGATTTTAGCTACCTTTGCTTGTCCTGACCCGGCTCACCTTTTATCAAAATCCCGCTGACATCCGTGACCCCATGTCGTCCCCCTCTTCGGTTGCTTTCCTGAAGCTCAGCTATAGCAGTGGATTCCTTCCTGTTTTCCCTTCGTCTAGCAACTCCCTGTTGGAAGCAAGGTGATGCAGAGGCATGATTTCCCTCTTCTCTGTGCCCCGCCCGCTCGGTCATCGCCTACGATCCAAAGTCCACTCTGGAGCCCATATTGTTCCTTAAACAAGACCACCAGGAACGACGAACGTCCCCTGCTGCCGATCTCTCTGTACCTGGCGCCCTGGTCTCTGCCCTCTGCTTGCACAAATCACTCGTCCCGACCTGCACTCACATCCCAGCTCACCGTCACCGTTCTCACGAGACTGTCTGAGTTCATGTGCCCATATATGTGCTGCCCTGGTCTCCCGAGGTTGGGGAAGCTCCTGGTGTATCGCCACGCGTGCGTGTTGCATGAACGTGTGGATAAATGGATGGATGAATAGGTGGATAAATGGATGGATGCGGGGATATATGGGTGGATGAATGGATGGAGGGTTAGAGGGATGGGTGGGTGGGTGGTGGATGGATGGATGGATGGATGGATGGATGGATGGGAGGATGGATGGATGGATGGATGATGGATGGGAGGATGGATGGATGGATGGGTGGGTGGATGGATGGATGGGTGGATGGATGGATGGATGGATGGATGGATGGATGGGTGGATGGATGGGAGGATGGATGGATGGATGGATGGGTGGATGGATGGATGGATGGGTGGGTGGGTGGTGGATGGATGGATGGATGGATGGATGGATGGGAGGATGGATGGATGGATGGATGGATGGGTGGATGGATGGGAGGATGGATGGTTGGCTGGGCAGGTGGGTGGATGGATATTGGATGGATGGAGAGTTAGATGGGTGGGTGGATGGATGCAGAAGTGAATGGGTGGATATTTGCATGGGTAGGTAGAAGGATGATAAATGGAAGAATGGATGATTGGAAGGATGGATAGGTAGTCAGACAGGTGGGTAGATAGATGGATGGTCACATGGAAGAGAAAATGGATGGAGGGGTGGGCATATGGAAGATGGATGAAAGGATGGTCACGTGGGTAGGTGGATGGACAGATGTTTGAGAAAAATGGATGGATGCAGAGATGGATGGATGGGAGGATGGATGGATGATTGAATAAATAGATAAATGGATGAACAGATGGGCAGGTAGATGGACAATCACATGGATGAGTGGATGGATGGATGCATGGATGGATGGGAGGATGGATGGATGATGAATGGTCAGATGGGTGGGTAGATGGACAGATGATTGAATAGATGGATGGATGAACAGATGGATGGTTGAACAGATGGACAGGTAGATGGAAAATTACATGGATGAGCAGATGATGGATGGATGGGTGGGTGGGTGGGTGGGTGGTTCATTCATGTGGCGAGTCTTCCTTCCTGGGCTTCCTCAGTTTGTCTGCCTGCCTTTCCTCTCTCAGACACCATCCCCCTGAACCCACACCTTCCCGTTTCACGGGACAGGTTGGTGGTGTTCATTTGCCTGAACAATCATTTGAGAATGTGAGCTGCTGGGCTGTCTCGGTAGAGTCATAGCTGCCGTTGGGTGTTCTTCCCAGCCTCACTCAAGTTCGGGTTTCAAGTTCAAATATTGTTAAGAATACACCATCAGGGGCTGGGGTTGTGGCTCAGCGTAGAGCGCTCACATAGCACGTGCGTGGCCCGGGTCCGCTCCTCAGCACCATGTAAAACTGAACACATTGTGTACAACTAAAACAAACAAATAAATTTAAAAAAAGAAAAAAGAATACACCATCAGACCTCGTGGAGGTACCCAACCATCCAACGTTCGGTCAGAGCGACTTTGCACCTGGGGTTTTCTGTTGCTTCTCTATGGGAACCAGGTGTGACCCCAGCTGTGTTTATGAGAAGACTTTAAAATTCGGTTCTGTGAGATATATATAGATATATATCTATCCTTGTCTGATCTAATTAATGACAATTACTTTTAATCTCCTTGTTCAGGACTTGTTCCTTGCGTATTTTCCCCGCTCCGTTGGATCCCTCTCCTAACTGCCGTCTAAGTCCGGTCTCACAGATGCACACCACACTACTGGAAAAGCCACTGTTTTTAAAATCAGTTCGTGAGGCCGACTGAGTGTTTCGGGGTACAGATGGCCACAGGCAGAGAGGGATCATTAGTCGTGTCGTTATTTCTCCCAGAGAGGTGACGTAAGACATTTCTGTGCCCACGCTTGTCCAGGACACGTTCCCCCCCAAAGAACATGCGCTCCTTGCAGGGAAATAAAGAGAAGAAGAGACACTGCCCGGGTCTGGGTCTTGGTGAATGTATTCCCAAGGAAAGATCGAACGACGGGAAGGCAAATCCCTGGGCAGGAACGGAAGCCACACTGCTCGTCCCTCGAGGAGGCTGGAACCAGAAGGATCTGCGTGCGGCCATTTGGACGTTGTCTCTCGAGGAGGTCCCCCCTCACCTTTAGCTGTTCCTAAGCCATCGCTGAAACTCCACCAGCCAGAGGGCTGGGAGTGTCCATGGGCTCAAGATCTTTCTGAAACGAAGGAGAGCAGGGGAAGGACTTTCTAAGGCTCGTTGTTCCGAGAACAGAAACGCAGGAGACGACTCTGCTGATTCACCACGTGGGGTCGTCTTCTCCAGGATGATGACGACGATCGTTATGGTGGTGGTGGTGGCGGTGATGTGGGGAAGGTGGTGAGGATGATGATGATGTGGTTGAGATGGTGGTGGTGGTGATGTGAGGATGATGGTGATGATAAAGATGAAGACGGCGGTGGTGATGATGGTGAAGACTGTGATGGTGGTGCTGATGATGGTGGTGGTGATGATGAAGATGATGGTGATAATAATGGTGATGTTGGAGTGATGGTGATGATCATGGTGATGATGTAGATGATGATGGTGGTGGTGGTGATGATGGTGATGATGGTGGTGATATTGATGGTGGTGGTGATGATGGTGGTGGTGATAATGAGGTGATGACTATGGTGGTGATATTGATGGTGGTGATGACGATGAAGGTGATGGTGATGGTGGTGATAATAATGGTGATGTTGGGGTGATGGTGATGATCATGGTGATGATGTAGATGATGGTGGTGGTGGTGGTGATGATGATGGTGATGGTGGAGATAATGATTATGGTGATAATGAAGATGAAGGTGGTGGTGCTAATAATGGTAAAGATTGTGATGATGGTGGTGATGGTGGTGATGATGATGGTGATGATTATGGTGATGGTGGTGATGATGATGGTGATGGTGATGGTAGAGATAATGATTATGGTGATAATGAAGATGAAGGTGGTGGTGCTAGTAATGGTAAAGATTGTGATGATGATGGTGATGGTGATGGTGGTGATGATGATGGTGATGTTGGGGTGATGGTGATGATCATGGTGATGATGTAGATGATGATGGTGATGGTGGTGATGATGATGGTGATGGTGATGGTAGAGATAATGATTATGGTGATAATGAAGATGAAGTTGGTGGTGCTAATAATGGTAAAGATTGTGATGATGATGGTGATGGTGATGGTGGTGATGATGATGGTGGTGATGGTGGTGGTGGTTATAATGAAGGAGATGATGGTGGTGATGATGGTGGTGATGATGATGGTGGTGATGGTGGTGGTGGTGATGGTGGTGGTGATGGTGGTGGTGATGATGAAGGAGATGATGGTGGAGATGATGGTGGTGGTGGTGATGGTGGCAGGTCTTCAGTGATGGCCAAGGGACGTCCCTCTGTTTCCCGAGTTCTGTCTTCTCTGAGCCCCGCCCTCCAGCTGCACCGGATAGCAGAGCACCACTGCCCTGTATACAGTCGTCCCTGCTCTGCGTGGCTCCTGTGCCCGGGAGTCAGAGGGTGGTGTATACAGTCCTACCCTACTGTACACGGCTTCTGTGCCCAGGAATCTGTATACAGTCGTCCCTGCTCTGCGTGGCTCCTGTGCCCATGAGTCAGAGGGTGAGTCTGTATACAGTTGTCCCTGCCTTGCACAGCTTCTGTGCCCGGGAGTCAGAGATGGGGTCTGTATACAGTCGTCCCTGCTGTGCGTAGCTTCTCTGCCCTGGAGTCAGAGGCGGGGTCTGTATACAGTCGTCCCTGCTGTGCACTGCTCCTGCTGGACTGCTCCTGCGCGTCCCTGCTGTGCACAGCTCCCGTGCCCTGGAGTCAGAGGCAGGGTCTGTATACAGTCGTCCCTGCTGTGCACTGCTGCCCTGGAGCAGAGGCCCAGGGTCTGGCAGAGCTCCCGCCCCTGGAGTCAGAGGCGGGGTCTGTATACAGTCGTCCCTGCTGTGCACAGCTCCCGTGCCCTGGAGTCAGAGGCAGAGTCTGTATACAGTTGTCCCTACTGTGCGTGGCTTCTCTGCCCTGGAGTCAGAAGCAGGGTCTGTATACAGTTGTCCATGCTGTGCACGCGTCCTGTGTGCCTGAGAGTCAGAGGCCAAGACTGTATACAGTTGTCCCTGCCATGCGTAGCTTCCCGTGCCCTGGAGTCAGAGGCCGAGTGTGTATACAGTCGTCCCTACCGAGTGTGGCTTCTCTGCCCGGGGAGTCAGAAGCGGGGTCTGTATACAGTGCACAGCGTGCGCCCTGCTGTGCGTACTGTATACAGTTTCTGCCATCTGCACAGCTCCCGTGCCTGGGAGTCAGAGGCCGAGTGTGTATACAGTCGTCCCTACCGAGTGTGTAGCTTCTCTGCCCGGGAGTCAGAGGGTGGGTCTGTATACAGTTGTCCATGCCGTGCGCATCTCTGTGCCCGGGAGTCAGAGGCCAAGTCTGTATACAGTCGTCCCCGGGCGCCTGGGGGGGCGCAGCCCGTGGTCAGCGAGGAGGCGCATGCGCAGACCTGGGGCCCCTGCGCGGATTCCGCCTGCGCGCCTCGCCCCGCGGGCAGCCCGAGCACATCCGGGACTTTCCTCCCTGCGGCTCCGGCTCCGAGCCTGGGCGCGCGCAGAGCCGGGTGCCTCCGGGGACTCGTGTCCTCCATCTGAAGGCTGTGTGTGTCCTCCAGGGGACAGACCCCCCCCCTTTGTCACCAGGGCTTGAACCCAGGGGCCCTTGACCACAGAGCCACGGCCCCAACCCTTTCTATATTGTATTTAGACACAGGGTCTCGCCGAGTTACTCAGGGCCTCGCTCACTGCCGATCCTCCGGCCTCAGCCTCCCAAGCGGCTGGAGCGACAGGCGGGCACCCCTGCGACCAGCCAGAGAGATTTTGGTTTTTAATCTTTTTTTTTTTTTTTTTTTTTTTTTTTTTTTTCTGATTAATTTCCAGTGCTGTGCCTCTGGAGGGCGAGCAGCTCCGAGCCGGCTGGGCGTTGCTTAGGGGCCGATGGATGGACATGGCTCCATCATTGGAGAGGAACCACCTGGCGTCCCCTGTGCACGACCGGGGTCCTGTTCGTGACCGTCCGCGTCCTGGAGAGGCCGTCCGCATGCAAACGATTTTCTGCATGGGGAACCAGAGAAAATTGCAAGTTCCGTGACACCGGCGACAAAGAAGCCCCTACTTAGCCCCCGCGCTGCTGCGAGGCGCTAATTATCAGCTGGGCTTAATTTATGCACGCCCATGTCTCCTTTAGGAAAGTGCAAATAAACCACGACAGCCCGCCCGCTGCAAAAAAAAAAAAACACCAAAACTGGTGATTTTAGCTGTCCCGACCCGAATGCGCCGGGCCAGGACGAGGGCGCTGGTGCAGCTGCGGTCTCCTTGACGCGCGTTTGGAGACCGGAGCGCGCGTCGGGCGTGGAGCTTTTGGTGGCTGGGTGACCTCGGTAAGAGATGCTGTGCCTTTGGATGTCAGCGTAGCGACAAGGCTCCTCGGCTTGGCTCGTGTTCGGTTTGATCCCTGTTCCGTGCTGAGTTCCAACCCCTGAGCCCCGTCCCCAGCCCTAGTTTGCGTTTTCTTTAGAGGCAGGGTCTCCCCCGAGTTTGCTTACGGCCTCGCTTTGGCCGAGGCTGGCTTTGGACTCGGGATCCTCCTGACTCAGCCTCCACAACCTGCTGGGAGGACAGGCGTGCGCCAGGGTGCCCCCCGCGACCAGGTGTTTGGGATTTGGAGTCGGGTGGACTGGAGCCGGGGAAGCGGTGTCACTTGTGGCTTTCTGTTATTACGAATCACCGTCCACCTATCAGAGAGGACATTCGGCTTATGTTTGGAGGGACTGGGGTCTGTCACTTAGCATGGTTGACAGTCCCCAGCTCCGTCCATTAACCTGCCAACGCCATCATCGTACTCTTTTTCCTGGCTGAGTAATATTCCGTTGCGGCGCAGATGCCACCATTTCTTTAACCACTCATCTGTCGGAGGGCGTCCAGGTTGTCACTTATGTTTTGTGACATGAATCAACACCACGTCCTCCCTGCCAGAACCACTCCCCAGCCTGGGCCTGCCTCTCGGGTCCTTGATGGAGGGCGGCCGTACAAACGTCTCTCACCCCCAGCCGCGGAGCCACACTCCGTCGGGTTAGCATCCAGGACGCCCTGACTGTGTCACCTCACGTGGCAGCAGGGACGCTGCGGATGTGGCCTCGGTGTCTTTAAGAGGTGGGACCTCAGGGGACTTCGTGAGCGTCCCTGGCGTCCCCCTACAGCATCCAAGATGGCGCCGGGAGCCGTGCTGGCCCCACCCCTCCAAGCACACGCAGCTGGCCACGGGCAGTCGCAACCCGCCGGGTGCTCAGGGTGGGCCCACCAGCCCCGGAGACCGGAGGTGGCAGGTTTGCAGAGGAGTCTCGTGGGACCCAAGGGCTGCCTCCAGTGCGGGGGTTGCACCCTCGGTCCCCAAGGCTGCGAATCCCGACGGGGGACTTGCGGGCAGTGACTGGCTCGTGAGAGTTCTGACCTCCTCCGTGGATTGACCCAGTTTTATTTTTGTGGTCCTGGGGATTGAACGCAGGGGCCCTCGACCCCTGGGCCCCCCTCCCCAGCCGTCTTTTGTGTTTTATTAGAGGCAGGGTCTCCCGGAGTGGCTAAGGGCCTCGCCATGGCTGAGGCTGGCTTTGACCTCCCGATCCTCCTGCCTCAGCCTCCCGAGTGCTGGGAGGACAGGCGTGCGCCACCGCGCCCGGCGGATTGACCCATTTTTCTGGATTCACAACGGCAGTGGACTCGTGGTAGGAGGTGGAGACGAGGCAGGTGGGATGTGGCTGGAAGGAAGCAGGTGACAGAGTGACACGTCCTTGGACTATATCGTGTCCCCGGCGTTTTCTTCCTCTCCTTCCCACTTTGCATGTCCTGACCCGCTCCGCTCCTCCACGCCCTTCCGCCCTGGTCTCCTGCCTCCCGTGAGGCCCGCAGCCCCACGGCCCGTCCGCTGTGCACGGAAAACCGTGATGTTGCCGAAATAAACCTTTTTGTCCCTTAACGCGTTTGTGTCGGGATGCTGCTCACAGCAACGAAAAGGCGACGAACACACCGTGCGGCGTTCACATGCACCCGCGGGCATAGGGACTGCCTAGAATATTCCACCCAGCAGGCGTTCACACCCGGCCAGGGGTGACCCTGGGCCCTGCCATCGAAATGTATGACTCAACAATGCCACCTAGTGTCTGCACAGCAGGAAAAAAAAAAAAAAAACAAACGAAGGAACACAAAGCAATGTTGGGTTTTTTTGCCAAAGCAGCCATCTGCACGTGATGGACAGCTGGGGGGTTGCAAAGCAGCTGTGGCGAGGCACCGGCTTGGGTGGCTTCCGGGGCAGCCACGATGACATTGTTCTGGGCTCGTCCCCAGGGCTGGGCTTGCAGGTGGCTCTCTGAGGTTCTGGGGACAGCTTTGTCATTTCATGAGAAATGCAACAGGAAAAAAAAAAAAAAAGAGCGGGAAAAGCACCCTACGCCTTCCGACACAGAGACCCCGGGCGATTCTGTGCCCGTCGCCGTCCCCGCAGTAGAGAGCTGGCCCCCGGTACGTTCAGGGGGTTCACTGCAAGACTGCCCATGGAGGCCAGCCCGTGTGGAGGCTGGAGGCCGGCCGGGACAGGTGACGTGTCACCCACCCCCGCCGATCCTCTTAGTCACCTCCAGGCCACGGACGGGCGAGGGCGGGGCGAGGGCGGGGCGAGGGCGGGGCGAGGGCGGGGCGAGTCGTCCTCCTCCCGCGAGGTTCCGGGAAACGAGTCTGTCGCGTCCGGCGTAGACGCAGCGACGTTCCAGTCCTTCCGAATGTGACTTGATTGTCTGGGACGGGGGATTGAACACAGCGGTGCCGAACCACGGAGCCTCTTAAAATGGTTTTCATGTACACGCAGGGTCTTGCTGAGCGGCTCAGGGCCTCACTACGTTCCTGAGGCTGGCCTCCATCTTGTGAACCCTCCGCCTCAGCCTCCGGGAGCCACTGGGAAAGCCGTTTTTCCTATCCCCGCTACTTTGTGTGTGTGTGTGTGTGTGTGTGGTACCTGGGGTTGAACTTGGGAGTCCTCGACCCCAGAGCCCCACCTCCAGCCCTAGTTTGCATTTTATTTAGAGACAGGGTCTCCCTGAGTCGTTCAGGGCCTCGCTCTGGCTGAGACTGCCTTTGAACGCGCGATCCTCCTGCCTCAGCCTCCTGAGCCGCTGGGAATCAAGGTGGAGACTCCCCAGGCCCCGGGACCAGCTCAGCAGCCTCCGTGGACCGTCGTAAGGTGCCGGGTGAGGCTGAGCTGTTCATTTGCAAAAACCAAAAGGAGGCATCAACCATCCGGGAGCTGGGAAGTTGCGTCCGGCGGACATTGCCTCTCCTGCCACCTACGGTCTGGACGGACGGCACCACATTTAGGAGCACATTTGGGCGAGGAGTGACCCAAGGCGCGGAGTCTCCAGGTGCAGCCATTCACTCGCAGATGCCATCACGTCCTTCCTGTTCATGGCTGCGTAATATTCCGTTGCGTCTGTACACACCCCAGTTTCTTTGTCGACGCGTCTGCTGAAGGGCACCTAGGTGGGTCCACGGTTTAGCTACGGCGAGTGCATTAACCCTCTCACCTCCACAGCACACAGCACACGCCCCCAGGGTGACCGTGACCTCAGCTGCTGCCACTCGCCCTGTGCTGATTGGGTCGTCCACGCTGCCTTCCCAGGCCACCTGGGTCTCTCGTGCTCAGTCCGGAGCTCGGGAGGGGGCTTTCGCCCACGCTCTCGGGTCTCGGGTCCGGCAGCCCGCACGGTCGTTTCCCCCGTTTTCCAGTTGAACGGACTTGAACTGTGCACGAGGTCCGGTCACCCTCTCGGGGCTCTCCAAGCCCGGCCGTCCCTCAAAACCGCACCAGGGGGAGAGAGAGAGAGGAGGACCTTGTCCCTCTTTGGGGGACTGAACGTTAGGACGAGTGCTGTGGGGAAAAGAGTGGACGTTCCTCACTCGGGAGGCCGAGGCAGGAGGATCGCGAGGTCCAAGGCAGCCTCAGCCATGGCGAGGCCCTGAGCCACTCCGGGAGACCCTGTCTCGCATAAAATGCAAAAAAAGGGCCGGGGCTGGGGCCCAGGGGTCGAGGGCCCCCGAGTTGAATCCCCAGTACCAAAAATAATAATAATAATAATGATAATAAAAGAGCAGGCGTGGAACCCCCTGGTGACCCAGCTGTCCCACTCCTCGGAGTTCATCCCGAGGAATTAGAGCCATCTCCCTCCGGGGACCCACGCCCACCCAGGTTCCGAGCAGCCAAAGGACCCAGCTCGGGGGGACGGATGCGGACCCAGAACGGCCTGCCGTGGGTGCTACTACTGTGCCAGGAAGAAGGACGGAGTCCCGGCACTTGCAGGGACCCTGACGTCACGTGAAAGGAATGGACAAGGGTGGGTGTGTGTGTGGGGGGGGGACCAAGATATGATGCTACGGTGTATCATGATGACGCACCATTTAAAAAAAAAAAAGAAACCGCAGTAGAAAATATCACATGACATTAAACGTTGCACTCCACAAGGTTTCCACTACTTATCATTATTATTATTATTATCATTATTATCATTATCATTATGAACACCTCTATATTGCCCCCCCCCAGGGATTTTGGAGTACAATGCACTGGTTGACCGTGGGACCAGAGAGGTCGGGGGGGAGGGGAATGTGCTTCTAAACCCCCAAGAAGCGGCCTGAGAAAGGCAGAGCCCCCCCGGGGAGACCACCCTGAGCCCAGATGCGCGCGCCCGGAGGAGAGCGGGCGACCGAGGACCCCTGGTGGCCGCGCGGCGGTGGCGCAGGCCAGGAATCCCGGCTCGGGAGGCTGAGGCAGGAGGATCGCCAGTTGGGAGGCCGACCTCAGCAAGGGAGTGAGGCTCTGTGTCTAAATACAATGCAGAATAGGGCTGGGGTGGGGCGCAGCGGTGCAGCACCCCAGAGATCGAGCCCCCCAAGACGGCCCCGGCACCCCTGAGAAATGGGCTTCCTTCCCCACGTTAGGGACGCGGAGGGACGCGGCCTCCTCGGGTCTCGCACGTGCGGGCGTCCGGGGACCCACAAGAGGGTACGGGGAGACCCTGGGGCCGGCCTCCCGGATCCCAGCGATAGGCTCCGCCCACACTCGTTTGCAAAGACGCAGAATCAAATCCCTTTTTTTAAAAAAAAAAAAAAAAAAGGAAAGAAAAAGAATTTCTATAGGACCATGAGGGGTTTTTTTTGGGGGGGTTGGAAGATGCACAAACAGAAACGAAATGGGGAAAGAAGAGACAGAAAAGGGGAGAAACAGAGGAAATGATTAAAAAAGGAAAAAAGGAGGAAAGCCGCCGGCCACGGTGAGTCGCTGGCAGCCTTGCTGAGTGGCTGAGGCTGGCCTCCAACTGCCGGTCCTCCTGCCTCAGCCTCCCCCGCGCCCAGGCTTTGCAAGGTCAGTGTCGCCCACGAGCGTGGAGGGCCGGCGCCTGGTGAGAGCTCTCTCCGAGTGGCTCCACAGGTCCTGCCCGCGGCCGTCCCGTCTTCCCGTGGGTCGTCTCGCGGCCCGGAGACGGTCCCCTTGGAGGAGGTCAGAGGAAACCATGGCCTCGGGGCTGTGGGGCATGAGGGGACGGCCTGGAGCCCGTGCAGGGCAGGGTGTCCCCCCGGAGCTCAGCCGCGGAACGCTCGGCCCTCGTGCAGCCCCGGCGGCCGGGTCTGGAGGGACGTGGGTGCAGGCTTTGGGGTGCGCGATCGGGAGCCACCCGACGCCGTCACTCTCCCACGCGTCCCCAGTCGGCTGCATGGACGGGACTCTGCGTCTCGTGGAGAGAGGACGGTGAGGGTCCCCCGGAGGTGGGGGTCGAGGCAGCGGCTGCCCCAGGATGGCCGTGGGGACACCAGAAATCCGGAGCCTGGCGCGAGACCCCCTCTTCCCCAGGTGTCCGCGAGGCGCGGGTCCCGGTGTCACCCGGACCTCAGACTCGTCTTCTCCGGATCTGGAAGGAGCTCGATCCCCGTCACCGGCTGCCACCCGGCTGGGTGTCCTTGTCACAGCGGCCGCAGGCCCTGATACGCACCTCCCGCGATTGACAGAGCTGCCCCAGTCGACCCCGCGCCCGAGAGAGCGTGGACCAGGTGACCGTCGGGCCGTGCCACCTGGCTGAGGCTGGGAGGGGTCGGCTGGTCACCCCGAGGGGGTCACCTCCCCTGCCCCGAGGGGCGTGTGGGTTCGACCCAGGTCGGGGAAGGACGGAGGGTCAGCCGACCCGTGACGGAGCCGCGGAACTCGGACGAGGACGGGGTCCGCGGGGTCCGCGGGCCGGAAGCCCCCTCCCGCACCCACCGGAGGGCGGCCCCTGGCGTCCGTCCCCGGTGGCTCGTGACGGGAAGGGCTCGGCCTTCCGCAGCCCGGCCTCCGTGCGGGCCGACGCTCAACCGGTGCCCACCGGGTGACGGGGACAGAGGCGTCCTCGACCTCGGTCACCGTGAGGGGGGACGACGCCCGCCGCTCCCTCCCGCTCCAGCTCCCCGTCCAGGGCGCAGCCGAGACCCCGGTGGCTCCGACGACGCGCGCCCGATGGGACCCCTCGGGGCCAGGGAGGTCCACGCGGCTCCCACGAGGATGAGGGCGCCCCGCGGGAGCCCCAGGTGTCCCCAACGCGCAAGCACCCGAGTCACACGGGACGACGGCTTCTCGGGCTTCGGATCTCAGCTGTCCCCCGAGGGCTCGGGTGGGAAGTGGTCAGACGAGGGTCGTGCGGAGGTGGATTAATCCACTTGCAGGGACTCACGGGGTGGGGACTGCCTAGGGGCAGGTGGGGTGGCTGGAGGAGGGTCCCTGGGCTGGGCCTGGGGGTCTCCGTCCTGTCCTGGTGAGCCCAGAGCTCTCTGCCCCCGGGGGCCGCGTCCTGAGCGCCCTCCTCCAGGCCCTGCCGCCATGTTGTCCTGCGTCCCCTCGGGCCAGGGCCGCGGCCACCGCGGACGCCAGCTCTGACTCCATCAAGGAGACCCCCTCACGAGCTCATTGAAACGCGACCACCAAGGGGCCCGCCTTGACGCGTCCCCACCGTGTGAATCTGGGGACACGTCCCGCTCCAGTCCCCGCCGCGGCCCTCCCCGCGGCCCGTCACGCCGGGACCCCCCGTGGGCCGGGTCCGAATCCCGCAATGAACGCACGGCCGCCCCCTTCCCTCCCCTGACCCAGGCCCTTCCAGGTCTCGCCAACGCGGGCCATGGCCCGTCCCCCTCGGTCCATCCAGACGCCCAAGGTGGCGGCCACCAGGACGGACACCTGGGTCCCAGCCTGACCTCCCACATCGCCCCCCTCGCCCCTCGCCATCTCCAAGGGGTGTCGAGAAGGAGGCAGCCGCGTCTCCGCGCACACACGGCCCCGCTCCTGGGACAAGGCCCCCGACCCCGGGCAGGACCCCAGCACAGCGGGTGAGACCCGGACCCCCACCTCCCGGCGCCT
Source organism: Tamias sibiricus (assembly GCA_025594165.1). Taxonomy (NCBI): domain Eukaryota; kingdom Metazoa; phylum Chordata; class Mammalia; order Rodentia; family Sciuridae; genus Tamias; species Tamias sibiricus. The sequence goes on along the minus strand of CM046667.1, from coordinate 905,868 downwards.
CGGTCCCCGATCAGTCCTCTCCGGGTCTTGCCCCCCTCCTTGGGCACGTCCCTGCACGGGACTGAGTCAGTCCTGCCTGGCCTCCCCGGCCTTCTCCTGGCGGATCCGCTACTGCCCGGGAGGCGCAACGTGACCGGCACCTCCTGAGGCCTCCTCTGACTTCCCACTGAAGGGACATGTCCCCACACCATCGCCCAAACGCAACGGCTGCGTCCGCCCGACCCACGTGTTCCGCATCCACTTTACATCTCTGTCCGTTGTCTGTCCATCCACCTGTCATCTATTATCTATCAATCATGTATTGATCTGTCATCCACCAATTCTATCTATCTGTCTGTCATCTACCAGTTCTGTCTATCTATCTATCTATCTATCTATCTATCTATCTATCTGTCATCTACCAGTTCTGTCTATCTATCTATCTATCTATCTATCTATCTATCTGTCATCTACCAGTTCTGTCTATCTATCTATCTATCTGTCATCTACCATCTATCTATCTAATCTATCTATCTATCTACCTGTTCTACCAGTTCTGTCTGTCTATCTATCTATCTATCTGTCATCTACCAGTTCTGTCTGTCTATCTATCTATCTATCTGTCATCTTCTGTCTATCTATCTATCTATCTATCTGTCATCTACCAGTTCTGTCTATCTATCTATCTATCTATCTGTCATCTACCAGTTCTGTCTGTCTATCTATCTATCTATCTATCTATCTATCTATCTATCTATCTATCATCTACCAGTTCTGTCTATCTATCTATCTATCTATCTATCTATCTATCTATCTATCTGTCATCTACCAGTTCTGTCTGTCTATCTATCTATCTATCTATCTATCTATCTATCTATCTGTCATCTACCAGTTCTGTCTGTCTATCTATCTATCTATCTATCTATCTATCTGTCTGTCATCTACGAGTTCTGTCTATCTATCTATCTATCTATCTATCTATCTATCTATCTGTCATCTACCAGTTCTGTCTATCTATCTATCTATCTATCTATCTATCTATCTATCTATCTGTCTGTCATCTATCAGTTCTGTCTGTCTATCTATCTATGTATCTGTCACCCACCAGTTCTGTCTGTCTAGGTAGCAGTCACCCCGGGGTGGGGCTGCTCCTGGCCCCTGGTGTGTGCGGCCCAGAGAGGCTGCTGCAGCTCCTGCAGTGCACAGCACAGCCCACCAGAGAGCCCGCAGCCTCCCTCTGTCCACGGCTATCACCGACCTCCAAAGCACCCAGCTGTCTGTCCATCCCTGCCCATCACCCACCCAGCCACCCTCTCCCCCATCTTTCCGTCTTCCATGTGCCTGTGATCCGTTCAGGTCCCCCGGACCCGTCTGTGGGAAAGGAGCCACCCCAGGTAGACTCGGAGGCCGCGGCCCACGGGGAACCCAGCGTCTGGGGCTGGGCTGGTGGGCGCAGGAGGCGCTGCCCAGACACAGGGACGCCGGGGGCCTCCCGAGCTCCCGCCCCGCAGCCTGGGCCCCGCAGGCCAGGCCGGGAGCAGCGGTCCCGGGAGGGGGGGCTGCAGGTCTCAGGCAGGGCCAACCCCGGGAGGGGGAGGCACATCCACGAGGCGTCTGCAGCGGCAGCGCCCGGTGTGGCCAGCGCCCCGTGTGGCCAGCGCCCCGTGTGGCCAGCGCCCCGTGTGGCCAGCGCCCCGTGTGGCCAGAGTCTTGCAAAACCCCCGAGAGCCAGCGCAGCGCCGTCCGTGCGCAGCCGTCCCGGGGAGCCCAAGGAGCCCGAGCTGGTTTGCATTCGGGGCGTCCCAGCCTCGGGGGTCCCAGCCACGGCTGGGGAAGAGAGACCATCATCGGGCGGCCATGCACGGCCAGCTTCTCACACCTTTTTTGCTTGTTTGTTTTTGAACTTTTCTTCCAAACACAGTTGAAATCCCTTGCAAAAGTCGCGCCTGCAACGAGCTGCCTTCACTCCAAGGTGACGTCCCACCGGGAACCCCGGGTGGGGGACCGGAGTGTTGATGCTGCACCTCCAGCTTGGTTTCTGCTGGGTGATGTGCAGCTGGGAGCCCGCAGGGGAGGCTGGGCCCTGCAGGCAGAGGCTGGGCCTCCTGGGAGCCCGCAGGCAGAGGCTGGGCCTCCTGGGAGCCCGCAGGCAGAGGCTGGGGCCTCCAGAGAGTCCGCAGGCAGAGGCTGGGCCTCCTGGGAGCCCGCAGGCAGAGGCTGGGCCAGAGGCTGGGACCTCCTGGGAGCCCGCAGGCAGAGGCTGGGCCTCCTGGGAGCCCGCAGGCAGAGGCAGGGCCTCCTGGGAGCCCGCAGGCAGAGGCTGGGCCTCCTGGGAGCCCGCAGGCAGAGGCTGGGGCCTCCTGGGAGCCCGCAGGCAGAGGCTGGGCCTCCTGGGAGCCCGCAGGCAGAGGCTGGGCCTCCTGAGAGTCCGCAGGCAGAGGCTGGGGCCTCCTGGGAGCCCGCAGAATTTTTTTCACAGTCTTATGAGACCTCAGCACGCAGGGCTGAACCCCAGCCACGGGGACAGGACGGGGACGGAGGTCCCTCTAATGGGATTTTCCAACAGCATCCGAACAACCTCCCTTCATGCTCTCTGAGGGGCGAAACCGAGATCGGTGGCTGTTCATCTGTCCGGCCCTTTTTTTTTTTTTTTTTCTTTCTTTCTTTCTCTGCAGATGCCTGCGTTGAATTTGGGAATTGAACATGATTCAAAGACCTGAACGAAGCCAGGCGGGCGCGGGGGGCACACGCCCGTCATCCCAGCACTGGGGAGGCTGAGGCAGGAGGATCGGGAGGTCCAAGCCAGCCTCCGCCAGGGTGGGGCCCTGAGCCGCTCAGGGAGACCCTGTCTCTAATAAAGTACAAAAAAGGGCTGGGGAGGGGGCCCGGGGGTGGAGGGCCCCTGAGTTCAATCCACAGGATCAAAAAAAAGAAAAAGAAGAAATCGGAATCCAGGAGACGGGCTCACAGAGAGACCAGCATGTCTCAAAGTACCAGTGCGAGCCGAGGACGAAGGCCAAGCCACTTGAGATGGATTCACGAGCAGAAAGCCTTAGCACGTCTTCCTTTTTGTTTCTTTTTTTGTACCGGGAATTCAGCTCAGGGGCCCTCGACCCCTGGGCCCCGTCCCCAGCCCTATTTTGAACTTTATTTAGAGGCAGGGTCTCACGGAGTCGCTCAGGGCCTCGCCCTGGCTGAGACTGCCTTGGACCTCGCCATCCTCCTGCCCCAGCCTCCCCAGTGCTGGGAGGACAGGCGTGCGCCCCCGCGCCCGGCCACCATTCCTCTTTCAGCAGAAGGGGGGACTGGGCAGTGCCCCCGCTGTCCCTGGACCCCTCCCTGTGGTGCCCCTTCCCAGCAGGGGTCTCCTCCCCAGGGTTTGAGACCGTCTCCCCCAGAATCAAACACCTTCCTTCCTCTGAACACGCTGACCAGCGGCGTCCCCAACGCAGGAGGAGCGCGGCAGCCTCCGACCGGACGGACGGCCACCTTCGCTTGATGGACAGACGTGGGGCAGGGCGTCCAGCCCTGGGAGAACACAGCAGGGGCCCTGGGCTGGGACCCCAACCCGTCTCCATGCCCGTGGAGGAAGGGGACAGGAGGTGACAGAGGGATCTCCTTAGAAACCACTGCAAAGGCCGGGCGCTGCCCAGTCCCCCCTTCTGCTGAAAGAGGAAAGGTGGCCGGGCGCGGGGGCGCACGCCTGTCCTCCCAGCACTGGGGAGGCTGGGGCAGGAGGATCGGGAGGTCCAAGCAGTCTCAGCCAGGGCGAGGCCCTGAGCGACTCCGTGAGACCCTGCCTCTAATAAAGTACAAAAAAGGGCTGGGGACGGGGCCCGGGGGTCGAGGGCCTGAGTTCAATCCCCGGTACAAAAATAAAATGAAATAAAAGAGCAGCTGCGGAGACCCCGAAGGCAGCCTCGGCGAGTCCGTTGGGTTTGGGCCGCTGTCGCGGAGGCTCGTGGTTTCAGAGGTGCCGTCCGAGGCTGGCCGACCCCGCTGCCCTGGGCCTGAGGTGACACAGGACATCACGGCCTGGAGGAGAGCCCCGGAGCTCAGCCGGTCAAAGGGTCAAAGAGCCAGGGACAGGGGACAGTCCCCGCGCAGCCGGCCCAGGGACCTGCTTCCTGCCACGTGCCCCGCCTCTTAAAGGGACCACCTCCTCCCCGTCGTCCACGCAGCGGGTCAATCCACTAAGGAGATCAGAGACCCCCCAAACGGTCTTCCGCGTCCCCAGACCCTGACCGGGCACCCATGTCCACCCTGAGCCCATCTCTGCCAAGGAGGGGGAGGCGAGGCGGAGAGATCAGAGCTGTCCCGGGACACGGGGTGCCTTGGGAGGCGGCCAGTCCTGCAAAGGGGATGACAGGTGACCGTGCCACCACGCGCCACCCACCACAGAGACGGGTCCTGGAAACGGCTGGGTTGCTTTTCTCTTGCCGAAGCAACCGGGGAACCAGGCAGCCACGTTGGCACCTAGAGGCCTGGTTCCAGAGGCCCCGCAGAGGAGACCTTGGAAGCCATCCAGGCAGACGCGGGGCTGAGCAAGCGATCGCTTCAGGGCTCAGTGGCAAACGGACCCGACTCTCTATTTCTTGAACTTCTTGAATTTTTTGTTTTGATCCAAATATCAGAACATCGAAACGAAGCCACGAGGCTCACGGTTTTCCCCACCAACACCACCTGTTCGTTGGCAGGGAAAATGCCATTTTGCAAAAAGAACTCCGGCTGGCGCCGGGGAACGACCGCCCGTTGGGGAGACATCGAGGCCGCCCATTGGCGACGGAAAGAGGGTCGGCGGGATCGAGCGAGTGATTTTTTTTTAAAAATGTTTTTTCAACAGAGAAAAACATCATTTTTTCAAGCAGACGTTTGAAAAGGGTAGGTCTCGTAGAGACGGAAAGCAGGCAGAAACATTTTGAATTGTGATGTGTGGTCACAGACAAAAGGATGACTCTCCTTCCTCATGCACCGGTCGAGGTGTGGATTTTATATTCCTCAGATGTACAGATTCGTGTTATTTATTTTTATTTTTTGTGGTACTGGGGATTGAACTCAGGGCACTCGACCCCTGGGCCCCACCCCCAGCCCTTTTTTGTATTTTATTAGAGACAGGGTCTCACTGAGCGGCTAAGTGCCTCGCCATGGCTGAGGCTGGCTTGGACCTCGCGATCCTCCTGCCTCAGCCTCCCAAAGTGCTGGGATGACAGGCGTGCGCGCCACCGTGCCCAGCGCCGTGGTAGAGTTTTTGAGTTGTCAAAGCTTGCCATGGGATACCCTGGGGTGTCCTGGGACTGTGCCAGCAAGACCACCTGTGGCCACTGCCCCCTAAATCGAAACCAAGAACCAGAATCAATCAGTCTCCTTTAAAACTCAGCCGTGTCATACCCAGTGAGGCCTCGTCCCTTCCCGCTCACGGGTGGACTGAAATCAGCTCATCCTAAGTCTCCACCCAGAGTCACACAGCCCAGTCAACAGACAAGGGGTGTCCAGGAGGGGGACCAGGGGACCTGAATTCAAGATGCTAGCACCGTTCCCGTGCAGCCATAAATGAACCCAGAGGGGCAACAGCCATCATGAGAGGGGCAGCAGCCATCATGAGACAAACAGCAGCCATCATGAGAGGGGCAGCAGCCATGATGGGAAGGGCAGCAGGGAAGGGGCAGCAGCCATGATGAGAGGTGCTGCAGCCATCATGAAACACATGGGAAGGCAGCCATGATGAGAGGGGCAGCAGCCACCATGAGAGGGGCAGCAGCCACCATGAGAGGGACAGCAGTGGTCATGAGACAGGCAGCAGCCATCAGGAGACTTTCCCTGCACAACCAGCATGAAGGATCATCCCCTGCTGAAGCCAGCGTGGCCACAGGTCTGCGGTGAGACCCCTGTGTCCACGCCAGGTCACTCCCCGCACACCATCGCAAGGAAGAAGAAAGACCCGTGCTCCCGGGAAGCCGGTTTTTCTTCTGTAAACCTCTCTCTGCTGCGAGGCTCCTTGTGCCTCTGGGCGTCCCGGGGATCGGTGCTGTGACATTTCCGACGATTGACGGTTCCATGCTTCCGCTCGGCCTCGCGGGAAGTGGCATTTCACGGCCGACCCGCCAACATGCCAAGCCCGGGCCAGCTGCCGGGAGGGATGCTTCTCCGGTCTCCTGGGGGTTTCCATTGGCTCTTCACGGGACCCAGGGACAGCGCTGGAGGGACCTCGGGGACCGAGTCCCTCTTCCCAGAGACTCCGACTCTTCACCTGTAGAGGCAGGGCTGGGCCTCTAGACAGCAAAGAGAAGCCTCCGCTGTTCGGTTTTCCGTCACTATGACAAACACCCGGGGAGATCGAGTTATAGAGAAAAAAGGTTCTGGGGATCTCAGGCCGGCCTCACGTCACTGTGTTCCTGTTGAGGCCTTTGCTCCGCGTCCCCGAGGTTATTTTGGAATTGCGAACCTATGGTCTATGTCCCTATTGACTTGATGGCTTCGACGTGACGGGTCCCCTAACGCTCGCGTGTAGGACCGTGCGTTCAGAGGAGAGACACGATTGGGTTATGAGAGGTGTAGACGCGTCACTGGATCAAGCCACTTGAATGCGTGAACTGGGTGGTGGCACCCACCACCTCCCAGGAGCTCCACCCTGGGTCCCCAGCTGTCACCGTGTGGCCTTCAGGGGACATGCCGCATGCAGGACGGTTCCAGGGACAGTTGGACCCACGGAGGGTCTTGGGACCCCGAGCTTCTAGCACCAAGAACAGCGCTGCCGTCTCGGGCTCTGTCACTCGGGGCCGTTCCACGCTGCGGGTTCCGGACACGTGGTTTTCCAACGACGGCCTCTTACTCTGGTGACAGGAGACGTTAGGTCCCCCTGGACGGTGACGGCCTCGCCCAGTGCAAGGTCTTTCCTCGTGCGTGGAGAGACCGAGGGTCCAGTCCTGGGGACCCCCGTGGGAACTAGGCCGGAGCGGGGCGCGGGGGCGCACGCCCGTCATCCCGGCACTGGGGAGGCTGAGGCAGGAGGATCGCGAGGTCCAAGCCAGCCTCAGCCATGGCGAGGCCCTGAGCTGCTCAGGGAGACCCTGTCTCTAATAAAATGCAAAAAAGGGCTGGGGGGTGTGGCCCAGGGGTCGAGGGCCCCCGAGTTCAATCCCCGGAACCAAAACAAAAAAATCAAAAGAAAGAAGAAAAAAAAGAAAGAAAGAAAGAAGCTGGGGAAGGTGACGGGAGTGGATTTTCTGCAAAGAACTGGTTCCCTGAGACCAGGTCCCCCCCGTCCCCGTCCATCTAGGGCAAAACCCAAGGGCACACCTTGCCGCTCCTGTCCTTGGAATGAAATGAAACGTTCCTGAGCCACCTCCTGGCGTCGGAGGCTTGGCCCGCTGCCCATTGGAAGCTGGGTGGCCACCTCAGCCCACGGCCACAGGGTCCTCTCGGCCCCGGGGAACCTGCTTCAGCACGGAGCCCCGTCCCCAGCCCTTTATTCATTCACGTATTTATTTGTTTATTTATTTTTTTATTTCGACACGGGCTGTTGAGGCCGGCCTCCGATTTGCAAACCTCCCGCCTCAGCCTCCCCCGTGCCTGGGAAGACAGGCAGGTGCCACCCACGCCGGCTCTTTTCCCATATTATAAATAATCTCCAGGTGGCCGGCAAGACCCCACACGGCGTCCACACTTGGTATTTTGTACCCCACAAGACACGGGAACAAGAACACTTTGGACGCTTTTGGCCCAGATGCATTTTTTTTTGATTTTTAAACTCGCTCTCCCTGCATGGCGGGGGGATCCGAGGACCTGCAGCCCGCGGGCGAGCAGGGAACGGAGAGCGGGCCTCTTCCTGGACGCCGCGGCCGGCGGCAGAGCTCAACCCCGCGGCCAGGAGTGCCTCCCTCTTCCCGGCCTCCACGGTGTATAAGGAGGAAGGTTTCACCCGCGGGGGCACCCTGGCGCCTTTGGGAGACCCCGGGACAAAGACGCCTGTATTCACCACTTCAGGGGGGCAGGGGGTTCGGTCGCTCCAGGGCTGGCCCGCAGATGCCTCCCTGGGGACCTTAGAGGCTCCCAACAGCCTCCTTCGTCCTCCCCGATCCCATCTCTCCATGGCTCTGGGTCTGAGGAGAGGCAGAACACCTTGGCGGAAGGTCTCCTCCTCCATCTCCTCCTCCTCCTCCTCCTCCTCTCCTCCTCCATCTCCTCCTCCTCCTCCTCCTCCATCTCCTCCTCCTCCTCCTCCTCATCCATCTCCTCCTCCTCATCCATCTCCTCCTCCTCCTCCCTCCTCCCTCCTCCTCCTCCTCCTCCTCCATCTCCTCCTCCTCCTCCTCCTCCTCCTCCTCCTCCTCCATCTCCTCCTCCTCCTCCATCCTCCTCCTCCTCCTCCTCCTCCCTCCTCCTCCATCTCCTCCTCCTCCTCCTCTCCTCCTCCTCCTCCTCCTCCTCCTCCTCCATCTCTCCTCCTCCTCCTCCATCTCCTCCTCCTCCTCCTCCATCTCCTCCTCCTCCTCCTCTCCTCCTCCTCCTCCTCCTCCTCCTCCTCCTCCTCCTCCTCCTCCTCCTCCTCCTCCATCTCCTCCTCCTCCTCCTCCCTCTCCTCCTCCTCCTCCTCCTCCTCCTCCTCCTCCTCCTCCTCCATCCTCCTCCATCTCCTCCTCCTCCTCCATCTCCCCTCCTCCTCCTCCTCCTCCATCTCCTCCTCCTCCTCCTCCTCCTCCTCCTCCTCCTCCATCCTCCTCCTCCATCCTCCTCCTCCTCTCCATCTCCTCCTCCTCCTCCATCTCCTCCTCCTCCTCCTCCTCCATCTCCTCTCCTCCTCCTCCTCCTCCTCCTCTCCTCCTCCTCCTCCTCCCATCTCCTCCTCCTCCATCCTCCATCTCCTCCTCCTCCTCCTCCTCCTCCTCCTCCATCTCCTCCTCCTCCTCCTCCTCCTCCTCCTCCTCCTCCTCCTCCTCCATCCTCCTCCTCCTCCATCTCCTCCTCCTCCTCCTCCTCCATCCTCCTCCTCCTCCTCCTCCTCATCCTCCTCCTCCATCCTCCTCCTCCTCTACATCTCCTCCTCCTCCTCCTCCATCTCCTCCTCCTCCTCCTCCTCCATCTCCTCCTCCTCCTCCTCCTCCATCTCCTCCTCCATCTCCTCCTCCTCCATCTCCTCCTCCTCCTCTACTCCATCTCCTCCTCCTCCTCCTCCTCCTCTCCATCTCCTCCTCCTCCTCCTCCTCCCTCCTCTCCTCCTCCTCCTCCATCTCCTCCTCCTCTCCTCCTCCTCCTCCTCCATCTCCTCCTCCTCCTCCTCCTCTCCTCCTCCTCCTCCATCTCCTCCT
>CM046667.1:771584-891584 GCA_025594165.1 Tamias sibiricus | reverse complement strand
CTTCCTCCTCCATCTCCTCCTGCTCCTCCTCCTCCATCCTCCTCCTCCTCCATCCTCCTCCTCCTCCTCCTCCTCCTCCTTCCCTCCTCCTCCTCCTCCTCCTCCTCCATCTCCTCCTCCTCCATCTCCTCCTCCTCCTCCACCTCCTCCTCCTCCTCCTCCTCCTCCTCCTCCATAGCTCCTCCTCCTCCTCCTCCTCCATCTCCTCCTCCTCCTCCTCCTCCATCTCCTCCTCCTCCTCCTCCTCCATCTCCTCCTCCATCTACTCCTCCTCCTCCTCCTCAATCTCCTCCTCCATCTCCTCCTCCTCCTCCTCCATCCTCCTCCCTCCTCCATCTCCTCCTCCTCCTCCTACTCCATCTCCTCCTCCTCCTCCTCCTCCATCTCCTCCTCCATCTCCTCAACATCCTCCTCCTCCTCTCCATCTCCTCCTCCTCCATCTCCTCCTCCCTCCATCCTCCTCCTCCTCCTCCTCCTCCATCTCCTCCTCCTACCTGCCTCCTCCATCTCCTCCTCCTCCTCCCTCTTCCATCTCCTCCTCCCTCCTCCTCCTCCATCTCCTCCTCCATCTCCTCCTCCTCCTCCTCCATCTCCTCTCTCATTCCTCCTCCTCCTCCTCCTCTTCCTCCTCCTCCCTCCATCTCCTCCTCCTCCTCCTCCATCTCCTCCTCCCATCCTCCTCCTCCATCTCCTCCTCCTCCTCCTCCTCCTCCTCCGCCTCCTCCTCCTCCACCTCCTCCTCCTCTTCCTCCTCCTCCTCCTCCACACTCCTCCTCCTCCTCCACCTCCTCCTCCTCCTCCACCTCCTCCTCCTCCTCCTCCACCTCCTCCTCCTCTTCCTCCACCTCCTCCTCCTCTTCCTTCCTCCCTCCAACCTCCTCCTCCTCCATCTCCTCCTCCTCCTCCTCCTCCTCCTCCTGCTCCAACCTCCTCCTCCTCTTCCTCCTCCTCCTCCACCTCCTCCTCTTCCATCTCCTCCTCCTCCATCTCCTCCTCCTCCTCCTCCATCTCCTCCTCTCTCCTCCATCTCCTCCTCCATCTCCTCCTCCTCTCCTCCTCCTCATCATCTCCTCCTCCTCCGTCCATCTCCTCCTCCTCTCCGCCTCCTCCATCTCCTCCTCCTCCCTCCTCCTCCATCTCCTCACTCCTCTCCTCCTCCTCCATCTCCTCCTCCTCCATCTCCTCCATCTCCTCCTCCTCCCTCTTCTCATCTCCTCCTCCTCATCCTCATCCACCTCCTCCAACCATCTCCTCCTCCTCCTCCGCCTCCTCCTCCTCCTCCTCCATCCTCCTCCTCCTCCATCTCCTCCTCCATCTCCTCCTACCCTCCTCCTCCTCCTCATCTCCTCCTCCTCCTCCTCCATCTCCTCCTCCTCCATCTCCTCCTCCTCCTCCTCCATCTCCTCCTCCATCTCCTCCTCCTCCATCTCCTCCTCCTCCTCCGTCCATCTCCTCCTCCTCCTCCATCTCCTCCTCCTCCTCCTCCTCCTCCATCTCCTCCTCCTCCTCCTCCATCTCCTCCTCCTCCTCCTCCTCCTCCTCCTCCTCCATCTCCTCCTCCTCCATCTCCTCCTCCTCCATCGCTCCTCCTCCTCCTCCATCTCCTCCTCCGTCCTCCTCCATCTCCTCCTCCTCCTCCTCCATCTCCTCCTCCTCCTCCTCCATCTCCTCCTCCTCCTCCTCCTCCTCCATCTCCTCCTCCTCCATCTCCTCCTCCTCCTCCATCTCCTCCTCCTCCTCCTCAATCTCCTCCTCCTTCCTCCCTCCTCCATCTCCTCCTCCTCCTCCTCCATCTCGTCCTCTTCTTCCTCCTCCTCCATCTCCTCCTCCTCCTCCTCCTCCATCTCCTCCTCCCCTCCATCTCCTCCTCCATCTCCTCCTCCTCCATCTCCTCCTCCTCCTCCTCCATCTCCTCCTCCTCCTCCATCTCCTCCTCCTCCTCCATCTCTCCTCCTCCTCCTCCTCCTCTTCCTCCTCCCTCCTCCATCGTCTCCTCCTCCTTCCATCTCCTCCTCCTCCTCCTCCTCCTCCTCCATCTCCTCCTCCTCCCTCGAACTCCTCCTCCATCTCCTCCTCCTCCTCCTCCTCCTCCATCTCCTCCTCCTCCATCTCCTCCACTTCCTCCATCTCCTCCTCTTCCTCCTCCTCCATCTCCTCCCTCCTCCTCCATCTCCTGCCTCCTCCTCCTCCTCCATCTCCTCCTCCATCTCCTCCTCCATCTCCTCCTCCTCCTCCTCCATCTCCTCCTCCTCCATCCTCCTCCTCCTCCATCCTCCTCCATCTCCTCCTTCTCCTCCTCCATCTCGTCCTCTTCCTCCTCCTCCTCCTCCTCCATCTCCTCCTCCTCCATCTCCTCCTCCTCCTCCATCTCCTCCTTTCTCCTCCTCCATCCCCTCCTCCTCCTCCTCCTTCTTCCTCCTCCTCCTCCATCTCCTCCTCCTTTCCATCTCCTCCTCCTCCTCCTCCTCCATCTCCTCCTCCTCCTCCTCCTCCTCCACCTCCTCATCCTCCTCCTCCACCTCCTCCTCCTCTTCCTCCTCCTCCTCCTCCACCTCCTCCTCCTCTTCCTCCTCCTCCTACCACCTCCTCCTCCTCCATCTCCTCCTCCTCCTCCTCCTACTCCACCTCCTCCTCCTCTTCCTCCTCCTCCTCCTCCATCTCCTCCTCCATCTCCTCCTCCTCCATCTCCTCCTCCTCCTCCATCTCTCATCCTCCTCCTCCATCTCTTCCTCCATCTCCTCCTCCTCCTCCTCCATCTCCTCCTCCTCCATCTCCTCCTCCTCCTCCTCCATCTCCTCCTCCTCCTCCACCTCCTCCTCCTCCACACCTCTTCCTCCTCCTCCTCCTCCACCTCCTCCTCCTCCTCCTCCACCTCCTCCTCCTCCTCCTCCCACCTCCTCCTCCTCCACCTCCTCCTCCTCCATCTCCTCCTCCTCTTCCTCCTCCATCTCCTCCTCCTCCTCCTCCTCCTCCTCCTCCTCCTCCTCCATCTCCTCCTCCTCCTCCTCCTCCTCCTCCTCCATCTCCTCCTCCTCCATCGCCTCCTCCATCTCCTCCTCCTCCTCCTCCTCCTTACCCTTTCACACCCGTCGGGCACTGGTGGGTCCCACCTTTATCCTCATGCGTTTCCTAGCGGTCCGTCAAAACCAAGAAAGTCGCCCTCCACCTGCCGACGTCACCTCCTCCTGCTGACGTCACCCCCGCCTGCTCCGCGGCCCTGGAGCCCGCAGGACCTGACACCCTGACCCCAGGCTCCTCTGCCCGCAGCGCCTGCGGCCTCCGCAGTCCGGATGGCAGTGACCCGCGCTGGCTCCGTCCCGGAGGGTCCTCGAGGTGATGGACGCTGCTCTCCACGGCCACTCCCGGCCGCGGCCTGGCGCTGTCCTTCCTGGAGGAGGCATCCCCGCCCCGGGGGTCCCGAGAGCCAGGCTGCTGGGGCGGGGCGTCCAGCTGTGGCCCTGGGGCCACCCGGGCGGGCACGAGGACACGCGGCCACTTCTGCCGTCACGCAGTCCCCGGGACTGCGCCCTGGACCCGGGAGCCAACGCGGGAGGTGACGGGCGGGGCGCGGGGACAGCGGCCTCCGGGCTGACCTGGGGTGCGCCCCGGCAGCGCGGTCCCCTCGGTCCCCTCCTCGGGGCGGCGACACCTGTGCCCTGCAGACACCCCTGGGGCCGCCCCTCCCCTGAGTGACAGGACGACAGGCGGCCCCAGCGCGGCCCGCCCCGCTGCCTCCGCAGGTGCCACGTGGGGACCCTGGGTCCCCCTCGCATCCCCGTGTCCCAGCCCCTAGTCCTGTGTCCCCACCCTGCAGTCACCGCCTTCTGGGTCCCGCCCCCCTCCCAGGTCTCCGCCCACGCCCCTCGCCCACCCCAAATGCCCCTCCCCTCCCACGCCCCTCCCTCTTCTATGCCCCCCCCCCTCCTTTCCCCTCCCCTCCCACGCCCCTCCCCCACTCCAATGCCCCTCCCCCTCCTTGCCCCTCCCCCGACTCCTGGGTCCCTTCTTCCCTTCTGTGTCCCCTCCCCCACTCCTGGGCCTCCTCCCTCATTCCTGCTCCCCTCCCCCACTGCTAAGCCCCTCCCCATGTCCAAGTCCCCTGGTCCCCTTCCGCCGTCCCCCACCCCATTCCCAGGTCGCCTCCCGGCCCCTCCCCCACCACCCCTCTGTCCTGGGCTCTGATTCACGCGCGCTTGGGGACAGAGGGGACACGCCACACTCTGCTACGGGCAGAGGCCGGGTGTGGCGGCCACGCTGCAGGCCGACCCCGCCGGGGGTCCTGCGCCCCAGGACCAAGCAGGGCTTGGACCCAGGCGGGCGCGGCGTTGCAGGCCTGCAGGGGACCCGGCTCCGCCGCACACCGCGTTCCGGAGAGGCCCGGAGGCTCCGAACCCGCGGGCACTGTGCGGAGCACTACCTCCCGCTTCTGCCCCTAGGAACACGACCCCTCTCGGGGACCCCATACAAGTGGCTTCCTGCAGGGCTTGGCCTTTCTTGACTGGCTTGTCGACGGAGCACGCCATCGTCAAGGCCCAGTCTCTTTAGCAGACCTCAGAATCCCCTTCCTTTTTCAAGGCCAAGTAATATTCCACCACATGGCCACACGCAGAGCTTTGTGTACCCATTCACGCGTGCACGGAGGCCGGGTGGCTTCCTGCGCCGGGCTGTCGTGGCCGTGGCTCATTTGAACGGGCGTGCGCAAATAGTCCTTCAAGATCCTGCTTTTGGGGGGACACCTAGAACCAAGTGAGCTGGCCGGGTCACGTGGTCACTCACTCCCTGGCAGTATCGGGAGGGAGCCGGGACCCTCAAAAACCTAGGAAACCGCCGGGCGCGGTGGCGCACGCCTGTCATCCCAGCACTTGGGAGGCTGAGGCAGGAGGATCGCGAGTTCAAAGCCAGCCTCAGCAATGGCGAGGCACTTAGCAACTCAGTGAGACCCTGTCTCTAAATAAAATACAAAAAGGGCTGGGGATGTGGCCCAGTGGTCGAGTGCCCCTGAGTTCAATCCCCGGTACCAAAAAAAAAAAAAAAAAAAAAAAAAACCTAGGAAACCCTTTTCCTACGAACCCACCACCTCCCATCGTTGTTTAGAGGGAACTCCCGCTCCGAAACCTCTAAAATTCGACAGGCTGTAAAATCACAAATTTTAAAAATCAGGAGACATCATATTCGGCACTCGTGACATGGTTCCGTTCAAGTGCATGTCGGTGTCCCCCCTGTGGGACACAGGGCGTTGATACGGATTTTGTTTTTAAGGGACTTCAGTTTCTGCACCCTCCCCCCAGCATGGGTGGGGGGAGGGTACCAGGGATTGAACTCCCTGAGCCCACACCCCCAGCCCCCTTTTGCTTTTTTTATTTAGAAACAGGGTCTCTCGGAGTCGCTTAGGGCCTCGCTGGTCCTCCTTTCTCAGCCTCCCTCCCGAGCTGCGGAGATGACAGTATCTGCGCCACCGCGCCCCAGCATATTGTTATTATTGTTTTTTTTTTTTTAAAGCTGCTGTCTCACCTTATGTTTGCCGAGCTAAGGCACCGCCCTAGGAAGTAAAAAAAATAAAATAAAAAAATAAATGAACTGAGGGCCAGGCCCGTCTGCGCCGCCCTCTTGTCTCTTGCTGCGGCCTCCTATTGGCTGAGTCTCGCTGTCAGTCAGCCAGGCACGCCCGGGCGCTGGACAGCTCAGACATGCGCAGAGAGACGCACGGCGCGGCCTCAGCGGCTCGCGAGGCCTCGACCCAGGAGGCCGCAGATCCACTCGGACGGAAGAAGAGACCGACGCTGGACACGGGGACCTTGCCAGGCTGTCACAGCCTTCTGAGCCTTCATACGGGGGTCTCCAGTGCGCCGTCTTGGTGGCCACAGTGACAGTACGCACCGAGAATTTTCTTTTATTATTATTATTATTTTTATTTTTTATTTTTTTATTTTTTGGTACTGGGGATGGAACTCAGGGGCCCTCGACCCCTGGGCCCCCTCCCCAGCCCTTTTTTGTATTTCATGAGACACAGGGTCTCCCTGAGCTGCTCAGGGCCTCGCCATGGCTGAGGCTGGCTTGGACCTTGTGATCCTCCTGCCTCAGCCTCCCCAGGGCTGGGAAGACAGGCAGGCGCCCCCGCGCCCGGCTTCGCACCGGGAATTTTAATGACAGTTGAAAATCCTTCCCCTGGAACAGGGTCGGCCAGTGCAGAGGCCAGGACTCCCCGAGACCGCGCGTCCAGTCCCGGGCAGGGGCTGAGCCTCTGGTTCTTAGGAGGGGGACGTCGGGGGACATCGACGTGGAGCCCCGCAGCCCCGTAGGTGAGGGCCTCGGCTTGCCTGCGGGGCCCAGGGCGGTCGGGGGCGGCCCGAGGCCGTGCACACCCGGACACGCGCGCTCACACTGTCGCGCAGAGGCCCCGGGTGGAGGACGGTCCCAGGGAGGCTGCGGTGGGCGGAGCCGCGGGCAGGGGACGGCCCCCAGGCCCCGCCCCCGCGCGGGGCTGGCCTCTGGGTCCCGTAGCTGCAGGGACCCCGGCGACCCCGGCTGCAGGCGCCGCGCCCACCTGACCTGGAGCAAGGACGGCGTGGCCCCAGGTGGCCGCGCTCCCGGGTCGGTGGGGACAGCGCTCCCGCAGCCGCGGCCACCCGGTCCGCGGCGCTTCGCTGGGCGCCCAGAGGGGAGCTCATAAGGTGTCCCCAGGGGCTGAGCCTGCGGCCACCCGGGCAGGTGACAGCTGGCTGCAGCCGCGGGCAGCAGGACCTGGGAGAGACCGAGCGACCTCCGGCGGGTGACAGCCGCCCCCTCCCTGGCAGTGCCTCGCCATGGCTGAGGCTGGCTTTGAACTTGCGATCCTCCCTCCTCAGCCTCCGGAGCCCGCGCCTGGCCCCTGCACACTGCCCGGGCTGCCCGCCGTGTCCTGTGGCGCCCCAGCCCGGCCCCCTCGGGGTCCCCCGCCCGCAGGCTGCACGGGAGCCGCGCCCCTCTCTGCCCCCTCCTTCTAATCCCCTGACCTGCTGCGGGTCCTAAAATTGCCATTTCTTGGCCACCGGCTGTTGTGGTGACCAGTCTGCCCCAGGTGCATCACGCCCCTCCTGTCTGGACGCTTTTCAGTAGTGGCCCTGGAGACCTGTCTGGCCTCCCTCCCTGGCCTCCTGTGACCACTTTTTAACATCTGGAAGCATTAAGTTGTCCTCGGCCCGGTCAGCCTCCCGGTGACCTAAGAAGCAGCTCTGAACCCACAGACAGGGGACACCGGGCCCCAGCAGCAGCAGGGGCGACAGACCCACCGCCTCCCCGAAGCCAGCCTCCGTCCTCTGCTGCCTGGAGTCTCTCAAGCGCTGCACACGGGACGCCTCCCAGGAAAGCCCAGAGTGGGGAAACGGGGTCAGACCCAAAGCCCCTCCCGACCCAGAGGGCGCCTGAGCCAAGGCAGGGTAGGATCAGAGACGGGGAGAGGGGGAGGTTTGTGACCCCACAGCCTCCGGGCCACAAGGGCACCCCACAGAATCCCCAAGACCGAGCCACAGCCTCTGCCGAGGCCAGGGGGAGAGGCTGGCTCCGCTAGGTCTCCAAGATCAGCCGCCTGTCATCCCGGCAGCTCGGGAGGCTGAGGCAGGAGGACTGCAAGTTGGAGGCCAGCCTCAGCCAAAGCGAGGCCCTAAGCAGCTCAGTGAATAAAATGTCTCTAAATAAAATGCAAAAGGGGGCTGGGGGTGGGGCTTGGTGGCCGAGGGCCCCTGAGTTCAATCCCCAAACTAAATAAATAAAAAACAAGCATCAGCTGTCCCTGTGACCAGCAGGCGTGACCGGGGACAGGCGGACGTGGGCGGTGGGACCTGAGGTCCGGGGAGGACCCTCTCAGCAGCCCTGCCTGGCCCCGCGCACCTCCCTCAGCAGACCCCCCTGTCCCCTGCAGGAGACACGCAGGCCTCCAGTAATGTCCCCTAGAGGAGCCAGGTCACCCTGCAGGGGACACTTGTGTGACCCTGACGCAGACCAGGTCCCAGGACTCGGGGACACAGGATCATTCCTCCAGCCACAGAATCTGCCAGAACAGGTCCCAGGGAGGACCCGCCAGCACGGGCCAGGGGGCCCAGCGTGGCCGTGGCAGGGGACGGGGCGTCTGAGGTCCCCCTGCTGTCCGTCAACGTCGGGGGCGGACCTGGGCGGGGCTCTCTGGCAATGTCCCTGGGACCTGGAGGGCAGGAGGGGCAGCGGTCCCTGTCCTCTCTGAGAGGACCCCTGTGTCCCTTGAGTGTCCCCTTCCCCTTTCCGCCCCTTCAGCACACGCCTGCCCGTCCCTCTGAGTGACAGGTGTGACCTCTGACACCAGGCGGGGTCTCCTCTGCTCGGTCCCCAGATGCCCCTCCTGAGGCCGCAGCTGGAGCGTGGACGGGGCAGCCGCGACATTCCGCCTCCCTGGTGGCCACATTCAGAGGGCAGCCCCGGGAACAGGTCCCGGCCGCGACAGTCGCCCGCTGTCCCCGGGGCGAGCCGGCAGCCGCGCGGCAGGGCCGAGGGCGCCACCTGGCGGCCGACGCGGGGACAGCGCCCCCGGCCGGGGCGGTCGCCATGGCAACCAGAGTCCCCGCGGGGACAGGGACTGCGGCGGCTCCTCAGGCCCGCGGGGACCCCGCTGCCCAGGCCACCCGTCCCGGGCCCTTCCAAGCGCTGCGACCCAAATGTCCCCTTGTCCCTTCTGCAAGGAGGTCCTTCTGGTGCCAGCGCACCCTGGGCCAACCCAGGTCCCCAAAGCCGGCTCTGGGATGGGGACCGGCTCTCGGGGACACTTCCGTGGGCCACAAGTGACCGCAAGGCGTCCCACCCGGCAACCGCGGCCCTGCGGGCTCCGTGCTGTGCGCCCAGGACAGTGGGACCCCGAGCCCGGCCGCCCCGCCCCAGTGCCCCCCCAGCGTCACCGTGTCCCTGCTGTCACACACGCCACCCCGTGTCTCTGTGGCTGTCCCTTCTCCTTGTAA
Organism: Tamias sibiricus; assembly: GCA_025594165.1. Taxonomy (NCBI): domain Eukaryota; kingdom Metazoa; phylum Chordata; class Mammalia; order Rodentia; family Sciuridae; genus Tamias; species Tamias sibiricus. Next base: position 882,624 of record CM046667.1, on the reverse strand, counting down.
GGACACCCGTGTGACCCACTGCCTGTCCCTGTCCCCAGTGCCAGGCTGGAAGAGCCCCGGGGACGTGGATGGCAACCGGCAGGGACATCCCTGTCCCCTCCCGTGTCGTCTGTGCTGTCCTGTGTCCACAGGAGGACGACCACTGCCGCGTGTCCCCGTGGGCTACGTGAAGGGGTGGGACGGGGACGGGGACGGGGAGGGCGGGCACTGTGGCGGCCAGGGCAGCTCGGGGTCACTGGGGGCCACAGGGTCAGACACGGCCGGGAGGACCCAGGGCCTGCGGTCAGCATGTCCCTGGGTCAGTTGTCCCCTGTGGTCAGCATGTCCCTGGGGTCAGAGTGTCCCTGGGTCAGTTGTCCCCTGTGGTCAGCATGTCCCTGGGTTCAGTTGTCCCCTGTTGTCAGCGTGTCCCTGGGGTCAGTTGTCCCTTGTGGTCAGTGTGTCCCTTGTGGTCAGCGTGTCCCCTGTGGTCAGTGTGTCCCTGGGGTCAGTTGTCCCTTGTGGTCAGTGTGTCCCTTGTGGTCAGCGTGTCCCCTGTGGTCAGTGTGTCCCTGAGGTCAGTTGTCCCCTGTGGTCAGCGTGTCCCTGGGGGCCACCGTGCGGGGACGTGAGCTGGCCACCGTGCCTACCCAAGGCCAGGTGGGGACACCGAGCCGCCCGTGGCCAGCCGCACTGGAGGCCGCTGTGTGAGGCCAGGACCGGGGGACGGTGACGGTGGCCGTTGTGACACACGGGCACAGAGTCGGAGGCCGAGCCACCGCTGCGTCTTTATTGTCACCTCCTTGGGGCTCGGTGGCCCCGTCCCGGCTACTTCCTGGCCAGGATGACGTCGTGGAGGCCGCCCGTCCTCCTCAGCTGGGCCTCGCGGAAGCCGGCGGCGGCCAGGAGCGCGCGGTACTGGCCCGGGCTCCGCTCCCGGCCCTCGGCCTGCACCAGCATGTTCAGCGACAGCAGCAGCAGGGCCAGGGGGCCGCGGCCGTCCGCGTCCAGCACGCGCTCCACCACCAGCACGGCGCCCCCTGGGACACGAGGGCCACTGTCCCCAGGGTCGCACAGGCCGGGCCGGTCCCCAGGGGCCTCCAGGACGGGGGACCTCAGGGACAGCTGGGCACTGTCCCCGTCCCATGGAGAAGCTTCGCTAACGTGTGACACAGTTGGGCCACGAGGACCCCGGGATGTGGCCGCTCCCTGCTGTGGTGGCCCTGGTGGCCGTGGGGTGCCCGTGACCCTCCCTGGAGACGCAGCTCCTGCCCACGTCCCAGCGCAGGCCCCGGCGTCCCCACGGCCCTGGGGGTCCCCTGCGTGTCCCCGCGTCCCCCCGTGGCTGCACCTACCGGGCGGGCAGGCGCGGTGGAGCCTGGCCAGCAGCTGGCCGCACCGCTGCTCGGGCCAGTCGTGCAGGACCCGGGCCAGGATGTACAGGTCGGCCTCCGGGAGCGGGTCCTCGAAGAAGTCCCCTGGACGGACACGCGGGACCCTCAGCCTGGCCCGGCCCCCCGAGCAGGGTCCCCGGGCGCCTCTGCCCTGCGCCATGACCAGAGGACCGGCTCCCGCCTGGCCAGGCCCGGGGTGGACACAGGGGACCCTCCGCACCACGGTGGCCGCCCCCCCCAACAGCTTGGCTGCACGTCCCAAGAGCCCAGGACGGGCCCCCGGGAGCCACCAGGGGCCACCAGGGGCCACCAGGACCGGCGGCTGCTGCCCGAGCTGCCGTCCGTCCGGAGCTGCTGCCCCGCGCCCGAGGACGCCCCTGCAGGCCGCACCCGGCGTCCAGCCCAGCCCTGAGCCTCTCGTCTGTGTCCCCTGAACCTCGGCAAGTGGCCCTCCCGGCCGGGATCTGTGAAGACCACGAGGGCCGGTGGCCAGGCCGCGCTGTCCAGCTGCGGACGCGCCTCAACGGCTCCCGGCCACACACCCCCGGCACGCCCTGACCTGGGTGTCTGCTTCTCGGGGACTCCAGGGACACCCCAGTGGTCTCGCTTCCGGGCAGTTCCCAGGTGGACTGAGCAGGTGGCCCCGCCCTTGGCCCGCCCTGCCCGCCCTTAGCCCCGCCCTTGGTCCGCCCTGGCCCCACCCTTGGCCCGCCTTGGCTCCGCCCTTACCAGCGCCCTTGGCCCCGCCCTGCCCGCCCTTGGTCCCGCCTTGGCCCCCCCCTTGGCCCCGCCCTGCCCGCCCTTGGCCCGCCGTGGCCCGCCCTGGCCCCCCCTTGGCCCGCCCTGGCCCCACCCTTGGCCCGCCTTGGCCCCGCCCTTACCAGCGCCCTTGGCCCCGCCCTGGCCCCGCCCTTGGCCCGCCCTGGCCCCGCCCTTACCAGCGCCCTTGGCCCGCCCCCCCCCCTTGGCCCGCCCTGGCCCCGCCCTTACCAGCGCCCTTGGCCCCGCCCTGCCCGCCCTTGGCCCCGCCCTTGTGCGCGGCCCAGTGTGCGCAGGTGACAGCCAGCGCGGCCGCACTCAGGCCTGGCCCTCCGTGCATGGCGTGGACGCTGCCCACGGCCTTGCTCTCGCCCCGGAGGCACCGTGTCCTTGGAGTGACCTGACAGGCTGGGGACAGGCTGGGGTCAGGACCAGGCCACGCCTGGTGGCCTCGACGCCGGCGTCCGCGGACGCTCGGGACGCGCCGACCGCGGGGTCCTGTTCCTGCCGCGCTGACCTCCACGGCCCCGGCCCCGGCCAGCACCGCCCGCGGACGCCCGCGCCCACCTCCACAGAAGGTGACCCGCGGCCCCTCCTGCGGGGACAGCTGCTCCTGGGCCGTCTGTACCACGTCCGGGGTGTCGAACACGGTCACCTGGCTCGCGGGGTACAGGGAGGCACACACCTTGGCCAGCGCCCCGGCGCCGCCTGCAAGGGGCACAGAGCGTGCGACGGTGACACAGGCGTCCTGAGCCGCGGGACCCGCCACCCACATGGACGCCCCGGCCCGGGCTGCACACGGGGGCCCACACAGGCCTTCAAGGTCCCGATGCAGGTGGCCTTCCAGCCGGTGACCCAAGCCCAGCCTTGGACGCGACGGGGTCCCCGGGCCCCGCTGCCCCCCAGTCCCCAGGCAGAGCAGCCCTCTCTGCTGTGCTGTGACACCAGGGTGACCTGCAGAAGCTGCTCCTTGGCAAACCCCCATGGCCCCACAGCCGTCCTCCGCGAGCCTGGACACACAGGCCCGGGCCAGCTGCGGCCATGGACGGTGCCCAGGGTCACGCACTGAGCAAGAGGCAGAGCCACGCTGCGACCCTTCTTTGCCCGGAGCCAAGTGTCCCAGCCATGACGGTGACGGCAGGATGCCGTGGCCTCCGTCCTGCTGTTCCCGGGACCTTCCTCAGGCGGAGCAGCAGGCTGTGCGTGGTTGTGGTGTGAAAGGGAAGGTCACCCGTGCTGGGGTAGACTCCACGTGTCCCCAAGAGCTCACGTGGGACACAGGGCGGGAAGGTGCGAGGTGGAGTGATGGGTGGACAGGGGTGTAGACGAACAGTGGATTGATCCACTTGCAGGGACTCACGGGGTGGGGACTGCGTAGGGGCAGGTGGGTGTGGCTGGAGGAGGGTCCCTGGGCGGGCCTGGGGGTCTCCGTCCTGTCCCTGGTGAGCAGAGCGCTCTGCCGCCTGGCGCCGGGTCCTGAGCGCCCTCCTCCTCCAGGCCCTGCCGCCATGTTGTCCTGCCTCCCCTCGGGCCAGGGCCGTGGCGTCGGCCACCGCGGACTGGACCTGACGCCAGGAGCCCAGATCACTTCTCCTCCTGGCCCTGTTCTCCTGGGGTCTTGGTCACAGCGACACCAAGGCCATCTAAGGCACCGGGAGCGTCACTTCCTGCCTGCAGGGTGTGGCCAGCCCTGGGGGCAGCCCCTCGGGGTCGTGGGGGCGTGGCCCTGGAGGGTCACTGGGACCGCAGTCTCTTCCTCTGCCTCCGCGAGGCCCCGGAGCCGGGCGTCCAGCGGGACCGCGGCGAGCAGAGCCGGGAGGGCCACTCACCGCCGAGGTCGCAGACGCGCGGGAAGGCGGCCAGGTCGAAGGCGGTCAGCACGCGGCCGCCGTCCACGCTCCACACCTGCTGCAGGCCCCGGGTGAAGCGCAGCCGCTCGTGCGGGGACCTGCGGAGCCGCGTGCTTGTCCGGCCGGGGCGCCCCTCGGAACCCGGGCCCACGGGGACGGGCCGTGGCCCAGGGACCCCTGGGGCGCCGTGCGCGCCCTCCCGTCCCCAGCGTGCAGGGGCCCTCTGTGCGCGCTGGGACTCTCGCGGTCCCCTACCTGTAGATGGCCGCGAACAGGTCCCCCGCGGGGACGCCGAAGGCCCGCAGGTACTGGTTCCTGCCTTCTCTGGGGACGAGGGCGGAGGTGTCACCTCCTGAGACACTGGCGAGCCTCGGACGGCACCCGAGGCCCCCTGTCCCCCCCCCGTGTCTCCCGTGCCGTGGGGTGCGCGGCCGGCCCCCCTGCAGAGCTGACCACTGCCTCTCCGGGACAGCCGTCCGTGCCCCCGGCATCCGGGCACAGGGCAGCGGGTCCCCCTCCCCCGGGCCCCGCGGACAGCCGCTCCTGCCCCGCCCGCGGTCACTGGTCCCTGCCCACCGGCCCCCAGCCCCGCCCCACCTCACGGCCTCGGCCAGGTGGCCCCAGCAGCGGTAGGTGGTGGCGCCCAGGTACAGCAGCATGTCGCGCTGGGACGTGGCGCTGCGGCGCGTCAGGTAGGCGCGCGCCATCGCCGAGTTCCCGTACAGCGCTGCAGGGACGCGAGGGGACAGGGCGGGGTCAGCGCCACCTGGGCACGGGCGCAGGGGCAGCGCTGCGTCTGGGCCGGCTCCCGAGGGTCCCCGGCACGCGGGGTGGCCTCCCAGTGGCTCTGGGAGCAGGAGTCAGCAGGGAGGGGAGGCCCGGCAGGCCTGCGCAGGGCAGGGGTCCGTCTCCGCCCCCCTGGCGTCGCCCGGAGCGCGGGGACCTGCTCCTGCACCGCGGGCCTCGGCGGACGGACGCTTGTGTGCCACTGTGACAGACAACCTGAGGAAACCGACTTTAAAAAGAGGACACTGTGCTTTGGCTCGTGGTCACTTGTGGTGACCTTCGGGTCTGCGGCCAGGCAGGGCCAGGCAGGAGCTGCTCAGCTTCTGGCGGCCAGGAAGAGAGGGAGAAGGAGGAAGAGACTGGGGTCTGAGTGCTCCCCTGGAGGCCACGCCCCCAGTGACCTCACTGCCTCCCGCTAGGCTCCACCTCTTAAAGGCCCCACCACCTCCCAACAGCAGCGGCCATTTTTACTGCATCACGTTTGAAAAAGTGATAAAAGCAACTGAAAAGTCCTGCAGACCTTTAAGCTGGGCACGGAGGCCCCGCCCGCTGCTCTGAGTTGCCATGGGGTTTCGTGGCCCCCCAGGCCTGCCCTGGCTGCAGGCCTGCTCCGCGCCCGCGCCCCGCCCCCCCCGCGCTCCGCCCCCCCCGCGCTCCGCCCCCGCGCCCCACCCCAGCTCCGCCCCCCCGCGCCCCGCCCCCCCCGCGTTCCGCCCCCGCGCCCCAGCCCAGCTCCGCCCCCCGCACCCCCCCACCCCGCGCTCACCTCTGTCCCCGCGGGTGTCCGCCTCCAGCAGCCGCAGGGGCACGCAGGCCTGCAGCAGCTGCTCTGTCCCCTGCAGGCTGGCGCCCAGACCTTCGGCGATGGCCTCCGCGTCCAGGGGCCCTGGGGCCTCGTCCAGGAGGTCGAAACACACCCAGCTCGCAGGCGGCGAAGAGAACCTGCGGGAGGAGGGCACGGCTCTGGGGCAGTGGACAGTCTCCATAGGAGTGAGCCTCCGCACCCGGGGACGGACCCAGGGACATGGCAGGCAGGGTCTCCGAGCTGTCTGTCCAGGCGGAGGGCAGGGAGCAGCCCAGCTGTGCACCACGGGTGAAAACCAAAACAAAGAAAACGTGGCCCATTGCACGGTGGAGTAGTACTCAGCCATAAAAAAGGAATGACGCTCCCGTGCAGGCGACCAGACTTGTGAACCTTGGAAACAGGTCAAAGCAAAGAAGCGAGGCCCCAGGCTCCGGAGGGTGCACTCCACCTCTATGAAGCACCTGAACCCGTGGGTGGTGGCACACAGGTCAGGGGTGTCAGGAGGTGACCCACCCCGGGGCCTCGTCCCGCGGCCTCGTCCCACACTCTGGCCGACTCCTCGCCCTCTAACACAGACCCCGTCTTCTTCCTCTGCTGGGTGGCGGGGACGGCCGGTGCTCGGCCGCACCCAGATCCTTCACATCTCCTTTAGAGACAGGGTCGTGCTAAGTCGCCCAGACCGGCCTCCAACTTGTGATCCTCGGGCCTCAGCCTCCGGAGCCGCTGGGAGGACAGGGGTGGCCCAGGGCGTCCAGGGAGGCAGCACCTTCGTCCCAGCCTTCCTGTGCCACCGTCCCTGAGACCCTAAGCTAGGCTGGGTGGCTTTCCATCCTGGCTGGCTCCCTCCCGGTGAGCAGCTGGTCTCGTTCCTTCCTCCCCGTCGGTAGCGAGAGGACGGGGACGGCTCGAGCGCGGGCCCCGAGAGCACCGTGTCCACGGGGTGAGTCTCCTGGGCCTCGTCACCCGCAGAGGCCCGTGGCCTCCATCCAGGAGGCTGGAGGCTGGCGTCGGCGGCTGGGGTGGCGGCGACTGCTGTGCCGTCTGTCCCCTCTGCCCCCCAGGTGGCCTGACCCTCCTCCCGGCCTCATCAGCTAATGGCCACTGCAGCGGCTTGACCTGGATTCCGAGCCTCCCGCGTGCCGCAGCCCGCCCGGCCCAGTGCCCTGGCTCCGCTCCAGGCCGGCCTGCACCGGCTGCTCGCTCCGCGGGCGGGTCTGATCCGCGGGCCTGCGATCGTCACCCGCAGAGCGGCGCCCCCAGCGCGGCCGCGTCCCCTCGTCCCCGTCGGCACTGGACGGTGCTGGGGCCACCCTGCTCTGCCGTCTGCATTAACCGACGTCCTGCCGAGGGTGGTGGGGCCGGCTGTCCCAGGTCGCAGCACGCCTGCGGCTCCTGACTCCTCGCGTCACGCCTGCCTCGACCCCGGGCCCGACCCTGTGGTTGGGTCTGACGCGGGGACGTGCTGCCTCTGGCTCTGTCCCCTCACGTGGCGAGCCGTGCTCCTGGGACCGGTGACCCCTGCCAGCCGGGGCCTGCCCAGGAGGGCTCAGCGCCCCCTGCGGACCAGGGACGGGCGGGTCGCGCTCCCTGCGGCCACCTCCCGGGCCCCAGCCGTGCCCGCGGAGCCCCGGGGCGTTCCTGCGCAGGGGACGGGGGGACCGGTCACTGAGGGACCCTGGGACGGAGCGGCCCTGCCACCTGCCGCGGCGGCCACACGGCCAGAGCCTTCCCGGCCCCGAGAAGCCAGGACAGCCGCGTGGCTCTAGACGGCTGCAGCTGCCCGGGGGGCCGGTGGCCCCGACCCTCCGAGAGCCAGGGCAGGGGCGGGGTGGGCTTCGCTCTGTGCCTTTCTCTTTTGGGTCCCAGGGATTGAACTCGGGGCCCCGAGCCCCACGCCCAGCCCTGTTCTGAGCTTTATCAGAGGCAGGTCTCACTGAGCCGTCGGGGCCTCGCTGTGGCTGAGGCTGGCCTCCAAGGTGCGATCCTCCCGCCTCAGCCTCCCCAGCCTCTGATCCCAGGTGACCGCCACCACACCTGGCTGCTGTGAGCCCTCAAGACCGTCACCCTGACGCCCCTGCAGGTCCCACGGGTCCCTGTGCCCGAGCTCTTCCTCTGGTCATGCCGGAGGGCCCCAGCACGGGGTCCCCACCCCGGGCCTCCCTGCGCGCCCCGGGCTCCTACCTGGGAGACCATGAAGCCGTGGGCGAGCTCCTGCAGCAGCTGGAAGCCGGGGTCCTGCGCCGAGCCCATGCTGCCGTGCGGTCCCCTGTCCCTGCTCCAGGGAGCGCGGCCCTCCGCTGGGACCTGAAGCCTGGGCACGGCCGCCGGGCTCTGCTGGCCGCGGGGCTGAGCCGGGGCAGGCCCTGCAGGACACGCCCTGCGCCTCCCGGACGGTCACGAGGCGGCGGACACCTGGCTCCGGCTCTGCCGGCCGCTGTGCACACGGCCCACGTGACAGCGGCAGCAGGAGCCGCCGTGACCCGTGACCTGGCCCTCCTGAGCCGCGAGGCTCGGCCACCATCAGCACCGGGGCCTCCCGCGGGGTCACGGGCCCTGGCGGCCTTCCCGGGGACGGCAGGCTCTGGGTGGCTGTGATGGACTGAGGCCAGGTCCCAGCCGCGCCCCCCGCGGCTCCCGGCCGCCGCCTCCTCCCCAGCTCCGGGTGCAGGCGGCCCCGGGCTCCCCCGGGAGGCTGGGGGGGACGGCAGGTTGGAGGCCAGCCTCAGCAGCTGGGCAAGGCCCTGGGCGACGAGGGAGGGCCTGCCTCAGCGTCCGCGCTGGGAAGGCGGGGTGGGGACGCCCGTGCAGGCGGCCCCAAGTGAGCAGCTGCGTGCAGGCCGGCGCGGGCACCGGTGAGGCCCTGCAGGGGCGCGGGTGTCCCCCTGCCATCGCGGGCAAGTGCGGGCCTGACGCGGGGCTGGGGGCCGTTCCGTCCCCTCAGGGGGCTGCGGGGACACAGAGCTGCTCTGTCCCAGCACGGGGCTCTGGGGACCTGAGGGTCCTGCGCCATGTCCCAAGGACCGAGGGTGGCCTGGCTGCGGCCCAGGCGCGAGGTGACCCGGCCTGACCTCGCGGCCCGCGGGGCTCCTGGGGGCCAGCTGGGCGTCTCCTGGACGCCTGCGTCACCGGGGCTGCGAAGGCCACGCCCCAGGGACGGACGACGGGACCCCAACTGCCGGCCGCGCTGAGCTGGGGACATGCTCGCTCTGCCGCAGTCCCCGAGGGGCGCTCACAGGGTTAGAGGCGCCCCGAGCGCGAGCGGCTGCGGGGGGCGGCGGCCCTGCAGGATGCGGCGTCCCCAGGCGTGGACAGAAGCCTCCCTGCTGTCCCCTCGTGGCCGGCGGCCCAGCAGGACTGGCCACACGTCCAGGTGGATCTGGGCCGCGGTGGCCGCGGGGACCCAGCGGAGCCCCGCCCAGCTGCACCCGCAGAGCAGGCCCGGCCGGGGCGAGGCAGGACGGGGAGGGCCGGGGCAGGCGCAGCAGGTGCCCGCGTCCTGGGCCTGCGGGACAGCTGACCGAGGTCACGGCCCTGTCGCGCTGGGAACATCGCCACCTGCGTCACCGTGCCAGGGCCACCGTGCCAGGGCCACACGAGACCCTCCCGGGACTCTGACGGCCGGCGGTGGGGAGAGGCCATTAAGAGGGCTCCTCCGGGTCAGGGCCCTCGTGCAGTGGCCGTGGCCTCACAGGAGTCCCGGTGGTCTGGGGGTGAGGCTGAGCGTGTCCACCCGGAGCCCTTGGGCTGCTCGCTGGCCTGCGGTGGGGGCACCCCCAGCACCCCGGGGACTTGGAGAACCCCGCCCTCCACAGGCCCTCGGGTGCGGAGCCAGGGACGTGGGGACGGGACGGAAGGAAGGGGTTGATGACCATCGTCAGCTGCCTGGGCTCCAGGGTCCTGGAAGGACACAGCACCTGCTTCCCCGTAAGCCACGCCCACCTCTGGTGACCCCTCGCTAGGGGGACCTTACTTGGCATTAGGTTCTTTGCAGGTGCAGTTGAAGTTGAGCTCCTCTGGGTCAGGGGGCCTCGTGCAGTGGCCGTGTCCTCCCAGAGACAGAAGAGGGGACACAGACCCAGAGGAGGGGCCCCGTGGAGACGGAGGCCGAGGCTGGGGGACGGGGCCACCAGCCCAGGGCGCCTGGAGCCCCAGGAGCTGGAGAGGAGGAGCAGCCTCCTGGAGGCCGCGGGGGGAGGCCGGCCTCTGCCTCCTGGGGGTGCCGCCCTCCTGCCCAGCTCGCAGGCAGCGGCCCTGGACACCGGGGCCTCCTTCCCCACACGGCCGGCCCTGGGCCGCCACGCTGTCCTCCCCTCAGACGTGCACACAGGTGACACAGGTGACTGCAGGGGCGCGGCTGGGGGCCTCAAGTCGGGCGGCACCTGCAGACGCAGCCAGCGGGGAGGCCAGGTGGGCCTCGGGGGGGCCGGGTCAGAGCCGGCCGGGACACCGAGACCCCGTGAGGCCGCCGACGGGCACCCGGGCAGTGCCACGAGGCCCCGTGGCCAGGCAGGAGAGGGGACGGCAGGCCAGGGCCGCGGGCCTGCGGAGCCCCTGGGGACAGGGCACAGCCCGGCTCCCGCGGCTCGGGTCAGGCCTGGGTGGCCTCGGTCAGGCCGCAGGAAGGCCACCGCCAGGGACGCCTCGCGGCCAGCACAGGCCGCCCGCCCCGCCCATGCCCTGGTGGCCGCACTGGACACTTCCTGTTGGGCTTCCCGTGCTGGAGCCTGTGACCAGCTGCCACCAGCCAGGGCCACCTGTCCCCGGGCGCCGGCAGTGCTACACGAGCTGCCCACTCAGCTGCCTGGGGCGGGTGGCCCTCGGGTGGCCCTCTGGTGGCCCTCGGGTGGCCCTCTGGTGGCCCTCGGGTGGCGGGGGGCCCAGGTGTCCCTGTGAGCAGGCCACGTCCACACACGGGTTGTGACTAACTTAACGGCTGTGTCCCAGCGTCACCCAGGTCCAGGACACAGGTGTCCTCCGTCCCCGTGGCCGCTGGTGCTGCGCTGTCCGGGGGGGACGCGGAGCCAGGTCTCCCACAGGGGTCAGCGGGGCCGCGGCCACCTGAGGGGCGGGGACGGCCGGCGGCATCACTGCCCGGGCGCGGGGGGCCCTGCGTCCCGCTGCAGCCAGGGAACGGCAGCTCTGGGGACGGCTCTGTCCCCGCCATGGCACGGGCGGTCAGGGCAGAGGCCCAGGAGGTGGGCGGAGGCGGGGGCAGCGCAGGGCGAGGCCCCGATCGTGGGCGGCCACTGCGGCAAGAGAGCGCCGGGGACAGCCGGGACAGCCGGGACAGCCTGGACAGCCTGGACAGCCGGGACAGCCGAGACAGCCTGGACAGCCGGGACAGCCTGGACAGTCGGGACAGCCGGGGACAGCCGGGACAGCCGGGACAGCCGGGACAGCCGGGGACAGCCGGGACAGCCTGGACAGCCGGGACAGCCGGGACAGCCTGGACAGCCGGGGACAGCCGGGACAGCCGGGGACAGCCGGACAGCCTGGACAGCCGGGGACAGCCGGGACAGCCTGGACAGCCGGGACAGCCTGGACAGCCGGGGGACAGCCGGGACAGCCGGGACACAGCCAGGGACAGCCGGACAGCCTGGACAGCCGGGACAGGGACAAGCCGGGACAGCCGGGGACAGCCTGGACAGCCGGGGACAGCCTGGACAGCCAGGGACAGCCGGGAACAGCCGAGACAGCCCCTGGACAGCCGGGACAGCCGGACAATGCCGGTGGGACAGCCAGGGACAGCCTGGACAGCCTGGACAGCCCGACCCCGCCGGGACAGCCTGGACAGCCGGGGACAGGGACAGTCTGGACAGCCGGGACATGCCCGGACAGATCAGAACAGGGGACAGCCGGGACATCCTGGACAGCCGGGACAGCCGGGGACAGCCGGGACAGCCGGGGACAGCCGGGGACAGCCGGGGACAGCCTGGACAGCCGGGACAAAGCCGGGACAGCCGGACAAGCCGGGGACAGCCTGGACAGCCGGGACAGCCATGAGACATCCGGGACAGCCGGGACAGCCTGGACAGCCGGGACAGCCGGGACAGCCGGGGACAGCCTGGACAGCCGGGACAGCCTGGACAGCCGGGACAGCCGGGACAGCCGGACAGCCTGGACAGCCGGGACAGCCTGGACAAGTCGGGACCAGCCGGGGACAGCCGGGGACAGCCGGGGACAGCCGGGGGACACCGGGGACAGCCGGGACAGCCTGGACAGCCGGGACAGCCGGGACAGCCTGGACAGCCGGGACAGCCGGACAGCCGGGGACAGCCGGGACAGCCTGGACAGCCGGGGACAGCCGGGGACAGCCTGGACAGCCGGGACAGCCGGGACAGCCTGGACAGCCGGGACAGCCGGGACAGCCGGGGACAGCCGGGACAGCCGGGACAGCTGGACAGCCGGGACAGCCGGGACAGCCGGACAGCTGGGGACAGCCTGGACAGCCGGGGACAGCCTGGACAGCCAGGACAGCCTGGACAGCCGGGGACAGCCTGGACAGCCGGGACAGCCGGGGACAGCCGGGGACAGCAGCCAGGGACAGCCGGGACAGCCGGGGGACAGCCGGGGACAGCCTGGACAGCCGGGACAGCCGGGACAGCCGGGGGACAGCCGGGGACAGCCGGGACAGCCGGGACAGCCGGGGACAGCCCGGGGACAGCCGGGGACAGCGGGGACAGCCGGACAGCTGGACAGCCACAGGGACAGCCGGGGACAGCCGGGACAGCCTGGACAGCCGGACAGCCGGGGACAGCCGGGACAGCCGGGAACAGCCTGGACAGCCGTGGAGAACACCGCCGGGACAGCCGGACAGCGGGGACAGCCGGGACAGCCGGGGACAGGGACAGCCGGGACAGCCGGGACAGCCGGGACCAGTGGGACCAGCCTGGACAGCCTGGACAGCCGGGACAGCGGGGAGCTGGGGAAGCCGGGACAGCCTGGGACAGCGGGGGAGCCGGGACAGCTGGGGACAGCCGGGGGACAGCTGGGGACAGCCGGGACAGCCTGGATGCCAGGGACAGCCGGGGACAGCCTGGACAGCCGGGACAGCCTGGACAGCCGGGACAGCCGGGGACAGCCTAGACAGCCGGGGACAGCCGGGACAGCCGGGGACAGCCTAGACAGCCGGGGACAGCCAGGACAGCCGGGGACAGCGCAGGCCCGAGCCCCGAGGACCAGGGCTGGGGACGGCAGGCGGCGCTCGGGCCACACGCTGCCCAGCCAAGCCCGTCTCCGAGTGCCCCGTCCTGCACCCCGGACCCCGCGGGCCACAGCACGTCTACACCACAGGCCGCAGTATGTCTACACCGCAGGCCACAGCACGTCTACACCCCGGACCCCGCGGGCCACAGCACGTCTACACCCAGGGCCACAGCACGTCTACACCGCGGGCCACAGCACGTCTACACCCAGGGCCGCAGCACGTCTACACCCCGGGCCGCAGCACGTCTACACCGCGGGCCGCAGCACGTCTACACCCCGGGCCGCAGCACGTCTACACCCCGGGCCGCAGCACATCTACACCGCGGGCCGCAGCACGTCTACACCCCGGGCCGCAGCACGTCTACACCGCGGGCTGCAGCACGTCTACACCCAGGACCCCGCGGGCCACAGCACGTCTACACGCAGGGCCACAGCACGTCTACACCGCGGGCCACAGCACGTCTACACACCCCCGGGCCGCAGGTCTACACCGTGGGCCGCAGCACGTCTACACCGCGGGCCGCAGCACGTCTACACCGCGGGCCACAGCAGAGCCTCGGCATGGCTGCGTGGCCCCCTCCCACTGAAGCTGGAGAAGGAAACCCACCACCGTGAAGACGCAGCCCGAGAACAGCCCCGGGCCGCGGGTCCAAGGCGTCTCAGACCCTGGCACGCGCTGAGGCGGCAGCTCTGTCCCCGCGGCCGACGGCGCCGGGCTCCGACTACCACGCCTCGCGCCAGGCTCAGGATCCGCGTCGCAGGCTGCAGAGATGCACGCGCAGCTCCCCAGGCTGCAGCGGGGACTTCGGCAGCCCTCGCTGTGCAACTGACACCAGGACACGTCCAGGCCACGCTCACTGACCCCCGGCCACCGCTGTCGCTCACTGACCCCCGGCCACCGCTGTCGCTCACTGACCCCCGGCCACCGCTGTCGCTCACTGACCCCCGGCCACCGCTGTCCCTCACTGACCCCCGGCCACCGCTGTCGCTCACTGACCCCCGGCCACCGCTGTCCCTCACTGACCCCCGGACACCGCTGTCGCTCACTGACCGCCGCCACCGCTGTCCCTGACCCCCGGGACTGACACCCCGGCCACCGCTGTCGCTCACTGACCCCCACGCCACCGCTGTCCGCCACTGACCCCCGGCCACCGCTGTCGCTCACAGACCCCCGGCCACCGCTGTCGCTCACTGACCCCCGGCCACCGCTGTCCCTCACTGACCCCACGGCCACCGCTGTCCCTCACTGACCGCTGTCGCCACCCGGCCACCGCTGTCGCTCACTGACCCCCGGCCACCGCTGTCGCTCACTGACCCTGTCCCTCACTGGCCACCTGTCCCTCACTGTCCCTCACTGACCCCCGGCCACCGCTGTCGCTCACTGACCCCCGGCCACCGCCGCTGTCCCTCACTGACCCCCGGACACCCCTGTCCCTCACTGACCGCTGTCTCACTCACTGTCGACCCCCGGCCACCGCTGTCGCTCACTGACCCCCGGCCACCGCTGTCGACACCGCTGTCCCTCACTGACCCCCCGGACACCGCTCACTGACACGCCGGCCACGCGCTGTCGCTCACTGTCGCTCACCACCGCTGTCCCTCCCTGTCGCTCACTGAACCCTCCGGACCGCTGTCCTCACTGACCCCCGGACACCGCTGTCCCTCACTGACCCCCCTCACTGACCCCCGGCCACCGCTGTCGCTCACTGACCCCCGGCCACCGCTGTCCCTCACTGACCCCCGGCCACCGCTGTCCCTCACTGACCCCCGGTCCCCGGCCACCGCTGTCGGATCCACCGCTGTCGCTCACTGACCCCCGGCCACCGGCTGACCTCGGCCACCGCTGTCGCTCACTGACCCCCGGCCACCGCTGTCCCTCACTGACCCCCGGCCACCGCTGTCCCTCACTGACCCCCGGCCACCGCTGTCCGCTCACTGACCCCCGGCCACCGCTGTCCCTCACTGACCCCCGGCCACCGCCTCACTGACCTCCCCCCCCGCTGTCCCTCAATGACCCCCGGCCACCGCTGTCCCTCACTGACCCCGGCCACCGCTGTCCCCTCACTGACCCCCGGCCACCGCTGTCGCTCACTGACGCCACCGCTGTCCCTCACTGACCCCCACCGCTGTCCCTCACTGACCCCCGGCCACCGCTGTCCCTCACTGACCCCCGGCCACCGCTGTCCCTCACTGACCCCCGACAACCGCTGTCCCTCACTGACCCCCGGCCACCGCTGTCGCTCACTGACCCCCGGCCACCGCTGTCCCTCACTGACCCCCGGCCACTGCTCACTGACCCCTCGACACCGCCCTCACTGACCCCCGGCCACCGCTGTCCCTCACTGACCCCCCGGCCACCGCTGTCACTCACTGACCTGCAGCGTGACTGCACCGTAGCACGGATTCCGCTGCCCTTCCTGGAGCCCGAGCCCCGTGCCCACAACCACGGGCACCGGGGACAGCCCGTCTCCCTCCACCCGCGGCCCAGCCCCCTCAGCCCGCGTGGCGCAGGTGCGGCTGCCACAGCGCCGGCCTCTGCACCGTCCCAGCCGAGACTGGGCCCTCCTGGCCAGGCCGACGTGACTCGTGATCTGTCAGTGCCTGCCCTTGCCTGGTGACGCCTTCCCTCGGCCACCTCCTCAGCCACGTCCACGCCTTCCTGACGCCAGGACACACGGCTCCAGCCCCGGGTCCTCGGCCGGCTGCGCCAGCTCACGGGCCCCTGCCCACTGACCCCTGGGCGCAGGCCTGAGCCCGGGACGCAGGGCCCTGTCACCCTGCCCTCCCAGGACACGCGACGTAACGGCCAGCACTGAGGAACAGGCTGGGGACCCTGGCCGAGTCCGGGGGGACTTGTGAGGGACCCGGGTGACAAAGGAGATGCCCGTGTGAGCCTTGGCTTGTGATGGGCGAGAGCGCGCGGTGCGAGCGGCACAGGGCCAGCCCCTCGTGGCCGAGACCTGCAGCCAGGGTCACCGTGGGCGCCCCCTGCGGCCGTGACCACCTGGGGACCGCAGCCCCCGCGGTGTTGGGGGCACCATCCTCTGATTCGGTGGACAACTGTCCCCTCGGCCTTCCAACTCGCCTACTGAGGGCGCTGGTGAACCCGGTCAGCAACGCGGGGCCTCCCGCGTCCCCGGGGCCAGCAAGGCCGATGCTGTCTGCGCATGCGCTCCACCAGGCCGGCGCGGCGCCGCTGCCCACCTGCTGTCCCCACTGCGCCCGGAAACGAGAGTCCAGGTGGCTGCGTCCCAGGCCCACGGGAGAGCGCAAGGGCCAGCCCCTGCACCCGCGCCCGGGAGGACTGACCCAGCCGGGGCTCCTGACCCGAGGCCTGCGAGCCCCGCCGCCCGGCAGCTGCCCGGGGGACACAGGAACCGCGGGGACTCGGGTGGGGACACAGGGGAACCGCGGTGATAGAAACACACGGCGCGCCAGCTCCGCTCCGAGCTCGTTGGAAAAGGATTTTATTCACCATTAAAAAGGCAAATGCAGCGGCGGCCAAGGCCGTGGCCGCTCCGACCTCGCGGCGCGCAGGGTGGGCGGGGCGAGCAAGGCCGTGCGCGGGGCCCAGCGGACGTGACCCGGCCACACGGTCCCGGGACAGCGCCACGCGCCGGCCCCCAGAAGCCACGGCGCTCCCTCGGCTCCGGGTGCGGAAGGAGCGTGTCTGCGAGGCCAGGGCAGCAAGGCCCTGGGCCGTCCCTGGGCGGTGGCCGTCCCCCAGGCTGCCACCTGCGGTCAGTGGGTCACAGCTCTCCCTCCTGGCAGCCCTGGAGGGCGGACGCCGCCGCAGGGGCCCCAGCGGCTCCGGGCGGGGTGCGGTCTCTGTGCGGGCTGCGCGGACTTCCCGATTCCGAGGACAGGCGACGTTTAAAGCTATCGGATCAGCAGTTCCAGAGTGACTAAAGCTCGTGGCGCGCGTGGGGCAGACGAGGCCGGGCGGCGGGGGCCTGCGGGCAGCGCCCTTCTTCCGCGGCGGCTCCTGGACGCGGCTGCGCAGAGGCTGGCGGGCGAGCGGGGCGCGGCCGGCGCGGGGCCTCCTCCCTGGGCGCCGGCGCCGCCGTCATTACCTGGCCCAGGCGCTGCGGGGCCGGCTGGGGGACCGCGAGCGCGAGCGCGGGCTGCGGCGGTGGCGGCTGCGCTTCCGGCTGGCGCTGCCCCTGCGCTCGCGCTCCCTGCGGCCGCGCCCGTCCTTGCTGCGCGACCTGCGCGGGCTGCCGCTGCGCCGCGGGCTGCCGTCCCTGTGCGCGTGCTTCTTGTGCGCCCGCCGCTCCTTGCGCGGCGCCCGCGCGTCCTCCCGGCTGCCCGTGCGCCGGGCCCGGCTGCGCTCGCGCGCCCTGCGGTCCTCGGCGCTGCCCTCGCGGCTGGCGCGGCCGCGGGCCCCGGCTGGGCTCGCGGTTGCACTTGTCCTGCTCGGAGCGGGCCTCCCTCCTGGCCGCGCCGGGCTCGCAGGCGGGCGCGCCCTTGGGCTGCGGCTCGTTCCCGGGGATGCAGGAGAGCACGCCCCGCGCCCCTCCTCTCGGGGCCGCCGTCCAGGCCCAGGCGGGGCGCATCCTGGCCCTCGAGGCCCGGGGCCTCCTCGGCCGCGCTGCCGTTCACGCTCCTGGGGGCGCCGTCGGCCTCGGCGCGCGGCGGGGTCTCCTTGGGGGTGCCCGGGGCCGGCGGGCCGGCGAGCGGGTGCAGCGCGGCGGCGCCCACGGTCTGCAGGATGTCGAGCACGGGCTGCAGCAGGTCCTCGTGCGGCCCGCGCGTCGTCGGCCTTGCGGCTCAGCAGGAGGCTCAGCAGCCGCTCGCGCAGCAGCTCCCGCTCCCTGCGCTGCAGCCCCAGCGCGCGCTCCTTCTCCTCCTCCACGCGCCGCAGCTCGGCCTCCTGCAGCCGCCGCCGCTCCTCCTGCTGCTGCAGCCGCCGCCCGCTCCTCCTGCTGCTCGTGCTCCCGCAGCTTGGCGGCCTGCGGGGAGAGGACACTCGCTGCAGCGCGCGCCGGGCGGGGCGGGCACCGGCGGCCTCCAGCCCAGGGCAGAGGCCGCCTCCCCGGCCTGGCCTCCGCAGGCGAGGCCGCCTGTCCATCCCGGCTCCCCTGGCCGCGAGTCCCCGGGGGCAAACGGTCTGCTTCCGCCCTGGGGCCGGCGTGCGGGCCTCGCCCCGCGCCCCACCAAGCCTGCGGTTAGGGCGCAAGCGGTGGCCGGAGCTGAGGACGCAGCGCCAGCTGCAGTGGCCCTGCGCGGGCGGCGGCCTGGCCCGGGTTAGTGTCTTCAATATTCACCATGGAACGGGAGCCGCGCCGCCCGACTCGCGGCACTCTGGCCAGGCTGCCTCCCGGGGACCTGAGCGCCGCTGCAAGCAGACAACAGGTTATGGGGGCGCCCGTCGCTCCGGGGGCGCGGCCCTCCTGAGGCTGGGCGCATGCAGAGCCGGGCCGCCGCCCCCCGCGCGGGCTCCAGGCGGCCCGGGGAGTCACCGGGAGCCTCGGCGGGGGCGAGGCAGCGCCGGCAGCGACAGCGCGAGGCTCACCGCGGGGTGCTGGTGGCACCTGCCGGTCCCACCCCTGGGCCACAGCGCGCCCCTCCTACGGCGTGCTCGGCCGTGGGCCCCTCGCGGCTGCGGAGGCGGGGCAGGCGGGCACAGGCGGACACAGGCACTGCCCAGAGCAGGGGAGCCGCCCGCGCGCGCACATGTTGGGCCCGAAGGCGGGGCGTCCCACAGGGGCGGGGCGCAGGCGGGGCTCGGCTCGGCTCCGCCCCTGGGCCACAGGCGCGGCCAGGCCGCCCGGTCGGCGCGGGAGCCGCAGGCGCGCGGGTACCTTGGCCCTGCTGAGCAGCTCGGCCACCAGGCGGATGGACTGCAGGTTGCGCTGCGCCAGCAGCAGCTTGCGCTCCTCCAGGCGGATCTTCTCCTGCAGCTGCCGCTGCTCCTCCGCCTGCAGCTTCTGCAGCTTCTTCTGGCTGCGCCGCAGCTCACGCTCCCGCTGCTTCTGCTCGCGCCTGCGCAGCTTCTCCTCGCGCCGCCGCTCGCGCTCCAGCTCCTCCAGCGCCTTCTGCTTCCTGCGGGGGGCGACGGGTGTTGGGCGCTGTAGGAGGGCGCGCGGCCCAGCACAGGGCACGCGGCCCAGCACAAGGCACAGGGCACAGAGACAGCCTCGCGAGCGGCGCCCGCAGGCCTCGAAACGGCCCCCCTCCCCGGGTTCTCGGCCCCCCAAGACAAGACAGAGGGCCCGAGGGGAAACGAGGCCCTGCACGGCTCGGCCGGCAGGCGCCCCGCGCAGAGGCGTCCGCAGCCCGCGGGAGCTGGCAGGAAACGCGGCCACCACGCCTGGCGGGACACACGCCCCGTCACCTGGGCTCGGGCAGAGGCTGCGCAGTTCCCGGGCTCGGAACAAGGACCGTAGGGGCAGGGCCACGCGCAGCCCAGGAGGGTCTCCCCGAGTGCAAGGCAGGCAAGAAGTGCGAGAGGGTCCCCGGACGCCACAGCCAGCCTGGCACCAGGCTCCGGTAATGCAAGGTCACCAGGACCGAGGGGCACTGCCCGCTGCCCAGACCCGGCCCGCAGGCCCGGGGGAGCCTGGGGAGGGACTCCTTGGTCTCCTGCCGCTGGCACCTGGTCAAGGCCAACTGGGCCGCACAACCGCAGGCGGGAGCCCCAGCCCAGCCCAGGCAGGCCCTCAGGCGCCGCCAAGCCCTGCTTTCCTGGGCCCTGGGGACGGCGACACTGCAGGTGCCCCCAGCCCAGGGGGCCAGAACCCAGGGGCTGCTGGGAGCAGGGCACCCCCACAGCGCTGGCCTGCGGGATCCCCGACACCCTGGCGCACTGCCACGGCGACCTCCCAGGGGGACAGGAAGCTGGGGCCACCAGGACCCTGGCACACTCCTCCCGTGGTGGCCGCCGGGAGCCAGGGTGAGCGTTCCAGGGGTCGCAGGCTCCCCAGGGCGCTCGGGAGGAGGGGCGGGACTTCACCCACCTGCCCCCTCGGCTTCCCAATCCCCCAAACCAGCCGTGGGTCAGGGGGCAGCAGCCGGCAGGCCTGGAGGGCCCCCGAGGCACCCCCAGCCCAGAGCGGCAGAGGAGACCCAGCACGGGGGCGCAGACCCCGGCCCAGGAGGGCGGGCACAGCGCCAAGGCCACGGCCAGGAGCACCAGGGCCACCAGGACGGGAGCCTCTGCCCAGGCCCGCACTGAGGCCCATTTTGCATCCAGAGGTCCTGATGCCACACGGACTCAGACGCAGGGACAGGGTGACAGCAGTTCCTGCAAGTCCTGCAGATGGCAGCCTGCAAAGTCCCCGATCCTGGTCACCAAGTAAGCGAGAAGCTCGTCACTAACGCCCTTGCTGGAACTCGCGGGAGCCTCCCGGCCGCTCGGGCCGGGGCCAGAGGGGCCGTGGGACAGCGAGCCGCCTGCCCGGGCCGCCTCTGCCCACCCCGGCCTCCGCAGGCCGCCTCTCGCCCTCTGGGCCTGGGGTCCTCTGTGAGGACCACCCAAGCGTCCGCGTCTGCCCCGCAAGGCCGCGCTCGGCCCTGCCCCGGGGCCCCGTCTGGTGCGGGAGGGGGGACCCGGCTCCCCTGCCCACACAACAGGGCTGCTTCCGGACCACCGGGGACTCCTGCCACACGGAGGCCAGGGGCCGAGGACCACAGCCTCTGCCCCCAAGGAGGAGCAGCGCAGGGACGCGAGGCACCTGCCGGTCATGACAAGGCCCAGGGCCCTGTCACTCAACACACACACTGCCCACGCCTCCCGGGACAGCGGTGCCCCGTGCGACTCTGCTCGCGCTCCGGGCTCACCCCGCGGCCGCAGCCGACCCCGTGTGCACAGGCGGCACAGCCCGAGGTGACACGGAGCCAGGCCCGCACGGCCACTCACGCACACAGCCTCGTGTGCACGGAGCAGGCGGCGGGAGCGCGGCCTCCCTGAGGGCCCAGCCGGGCAGAGCTGGCAGGAGCGGAGACGCGCGCCCCCCCGGGACACGCTGCAGGGGACCTCACAGCTCGGGACTCCTGGAGGGGCTGTCCCCGCACGCGCTGCCAGGCCCCGGGCGGCAGAGGACCCTGCCCCGCACGCCCTGGTGCTGGCCCAACCAGAGACAGGGCGACGGCCCGGAGACGCTGACGCCAGGCGTCTCCTCCGCCGGTCCCCGCCAGCGGCGCCTCTCCCCGCGGGTGGCAGCGCAGCCTCGGCCCGAGACACAGGCGCCCATGGCGAGACGCAGGTCCCCAGGGTCCCCCGCGGCAGAAGGACACAGCCCGCGGCTCCGCAGACGACCCTCCCATGGGAACAAGGCCAGCCCGCCTGGGTGGGGCGGGCGCCCCACGCACCGGCCACGCAGCCCCCGACGCCCGCCCGCCGCCCCGCGGCAGGCGCACACCGCCCGCTGCCCCGCCCGCCGCGCCCGTGCAGGCGCACACCGCCGCCGCCCCCACCTCTCCTCGGCGCGCCGCCGCTCCTCCGCCTCCTTCTCGCGGCGCTTCTGCTCCTCGCGCTGCTGCTCCAGCTCCTGCAGCTTCTGCCGCTCCAGCTGCCGCTTCTTGATGGACGCGTCGCTCAGGTGCTTGGTGGAGTCGAAGGACACCTGCGGCACAGACAGGCACAGACCCGTGGCGCTCTCCGCAGGCCGCGCCCGCCCTCCACCTGCGCGCGCCCTCCGCAAGGCCCGGGGTGGGGACAGGGCCCGGCGGCCAGGGCACGCGCCCTCCAGGTGCCCGCGCGAGCTCCGGGGCGCGTGTGGGGCAGCCACCCCGGCCAGGGCCACCCTCCCCTCAGCAGGGCCACGGCACTGTCGCCAGAGCCCTCCCCGCAGGCCCTGGGCAGGGGGCCCTCCCCGAGCCGAGGCGGCGCCCACCTTGATGTTGCAGGCCACCGCCTTGCCGTCGTCGCCCTTGTACATGAGCTTCATGCCGCGCAGCGCGCTCATGGCCTGGATGAAGCCCGCATACTCGCGGTACTGCACGTAGGCCTCGAAGTTGAGGTGGCCGCCGAAGCTGAAGGTGTGGAAGTTGCGGCCCGTCATCTCCTCGCGGTACGGGTCCAGCATGGGGATGTCCACGGTGCGGATCTCGCCGAACTTCGCGAACACCCGCACCAGCACCTCCTCGCTCGGCTTCTCCGAGCCCGACTCCTTCTGCGCGAACCACTTGCAGGGCAGCCCCTCCAGGTGGATGGTGTCCGGCCGCTCCCCGGGCAGCGTCTCGTTCATGTCCTTGGCATCGCGGAAGAAGGAGTCCCAGTCGTGGCGCGTGGGGAAGTCGACCTTGAACTCGGCGGCGCGCACCTTGAGGATGTCGGAGAAGCCGCTGAGCTTGATGGTCTTGCCGTCCAGGCAGGCGAGGAAGGAGCGCACCAGGCTCTTGTTCTCCACCTCGCCCTCGAAGCGGATGAAGTCCATGGTGCTCTTGGAGATGCGCAGCGTGGAGAACTGGTGGTGCTGCACCATGCCCTTGAGCCGCTCCATCACCTCCCAGTTGGAGATGGACTTGCCCGGCTGCTTCAGCTGCGGCAGCGCCACGCTGATGGTCATCTTGGTGATGGGCTTCAGGTACAGGCCGTAGGAGGGGCACAGCTCCACGGCCTCAGACGTGTCGTGCACGATGGTAGCCGCGGCCATAGCCGGGACCTTGGGCCTGAAACGCAGAGCGGGGGTCAGCGTGAGGCCGGGCCAGGGCAGCCGGCCGCAAGCCACGACTCCAGCCCGGGAGAGAGAAAGCCGCTCTGTCCCTCCCAACGGCCCTCATCTACTGAGGACGAGAAGTCACCAGCAGCTCACTGACGGGAAAGACCAGGTGACAGAGAGCTCTTCAGGGACAGTGACCACGGGAAGCCTCCAGGACGGGAGACCTGCCCAACACCCCGCGCCCCCACACTGAACACGGCCAGGGCCCCAGTCCCGGGCACGGAGGGAAGGGGCGGGCCTGAAAGGCCAGCTCCACAGGAAAGCACAGAGGACACGGGGGAGGGAAGGGGCCAGAGCCCTGGCGAGGAGGTGGCCCTGCGAGAGCTTTGATAGACAGGAAGTCTACACAGGAACCCGGAACGACCGACCTGAGGGCTCCCGTGGGCGGACCAGCACGACGGCCTCGCCCAGCCGGGACCTGGGGCCCGCCTGCGCCTCCCCAGGACTGTCCCTGCCCCGCGCTCAGCGGGAACGGCCGCAGGAGGACGGGCCTGGTGGCCCCCGCCACCCTCACTTGGCAGCTCCCGCCAGGCCCCGAGGCACAGCACACGGCGTGCCCTCCACCCGCCTGAGGCCAAGGTGGCAGGGTCCCCGCGCGAGGGACACGCCACCTGAGCCGGGGGAGGGGACGCGTGGGTGTCTGGCCGAAGCCCGTGACCCTCCCGCAGGGCCGCACAAGGCGCCTGACCCTGAGCCAGGGCGGCTCGGCCACCAGCCTGCCAGAGCCTGCCCGAGCCACCGCGGCCGCCGCAGGGCGCCGCCTCCCGGGGCCACCGGCCCGTCTGTCCCGCCGCCCCAGGCCCCCGGCGGCCCCCGGAGCTCTTCCCACCCGCTGCCCCACCCCGCGGACCTCCGCGCCCGTGGCCGCCTCGTCCCCAGCCCGCAGCGCCCCGGCGTCCCCCGAGCCCCGGCGGCGCCGCGCAGCGCCGGCCCGGCCCGCAGCCCCGGAGCGACCCGCCGCCCTCGCCGCCCCCGGCGCCCGCACGCCGTCGGCCGCCCTCCGCCCGCCGGCGCGACTCACCCCACACGCCCCCGCGGCCCCGGGCGCCCGCAGCCCCCCGACCCCGGCCCGCAGCAGCCCCGGCCCCGCCGCCCGGCGCCGCCAAGTACCTGCCCGCCAGGCCCCGCCCCCCGCCCCGCGCAGGCCCCGCCCCCGGCCCCCGCCCCGCGCAGCCCCGCCAGGCCCCGCCCCGCCGCCGGCCGGCCCGCCCAGGGCGGCGGTTGGGGCGGCCGCGCTGCGTTCGCTCACCGGCGCTGGGCTCCGCCTGCGTCCCGGCCCTGCCGCCGCCGCCGCTGGCCCGCGCTCCCGCCGTCCCCCGACACCCCCCAGGCAGGCACGGCCTCCCCGCCTGGCGCCGCCAACGTCCGCCGGAGGCGCCCCTGACGCGACCCGCCGTCGCCGCCCGCCCCCTGTGACGCACTTCCACTTCCGGAGCGGGATCCGCGGAAGCGGACGCGCGGCGGCTCCAGGATGCGCCTCCGCGCTCTGGCGCCGCCCCCGAGAGGCGGGACTTCCGGGGAGTCGGGGGCTGGACCGCGCGTGCGCGTGCCCGCCCCGCCCCCACGCGGCCACCTGTGACTGCCTCTGGCTGGGCCGCCCGAGTGGGGCCTGCTGCGGGGGTGCAGACGGCAGCTCTGCAAATTCTGTGCAGTGGACTCCTCGGTAGATTGAGGTCCAACATGATATCTAACGTAACATGCATTATATAGTATAATAATATCATGCAATAACGTTCCGTAATATATTTGTAAATTCTGCAGGGACGTAAAATACCATCAGTATTAATAATATGCTAATACGGTGCATGCATTTTCCAGGTAGTGGACTTCTACGGCGTCAGAAACGTGCACCGTGTGGTTGTTAATGATGTAGAAGACGCTAACACCATGTGTATGCATTGCATGCAATTCACCTCTCCAGGGTGGTAAAATACCCTCATCGTTAATGGGGTGTCTTATGCGAACCCACTTCGCACGAACTCCACGTGGTAGTCTCCCACGGAATGGGATTCTCCAGTATGGGATTTCACCGGACAGTCACAGATGATCCTAAAGAGAAGCACGGGCTGTACAAACCCCACGGAAGACAGCAGCAGCGTGGTGTACTAGAACCTCATGGTCCTTCTGCAAATGAGCTGTCCCACTGACCCACCTTGCCTAAGCTCCCTGTGATAAGATAAGAAAGTATCATAAAATACCATGCCATGATTGTTCATGACGGGCAACGCACCAGCAGGGTGTGTAGAAACCCCATGTCATCCATTTTCGCAGTACATGATTGTTACTGATCTATGCTATCAACATGGTGTGGGTAAGTTCCATGGAATAGGACTGTGTAGTGTGAGGAAATTCTGTTAATTGCTGACGATACGTGAGACATATACTACATCGACTCATGAAAGAGAACTCTGTTTGCAATAAATTGCGTGATGTGATTTTAGGTGATCACGTGCTAGCCCAGTCTCTATAAATTCCACATGATAGAATTCCACAGTACAATACCACTTCTTAATATGGTCGCGAATTGCATGTAATATACGAAACACAGCATGCGTGAATTCCATACAACAGAGGTACTTGGCATGATACGATCCCATCACGTAACCGTTAGCAATGTGTAGTACACTAACTACTACGCTATACGTGGATTCCATATCCTGGAATTCTATGGTATGAAATCACACGGCATAATTATTCATGATCTGTCATATTCCAATGCTGTAAGCATGAACTCCATGTAACAGAATCCTATTGTGTATAATAAAACTCCGTATAGCCGGGCGCGGTGGCGCACGCCTGTCATCCCAGCACTTTGGGAGGCTGAGGCAGGAGGATCGCGAGTTCAAAGCCAGCCTCAGCAATGGCGAGGCACTTAGCAACTCAGTGAGACCCTGTCTCTAATAAAATATAAAAAGGGCTGGGGATGTGGCCCAGTGGTCGAGTGCCCCTGAGTTCAATCCCCAGTGCCAAAAAAAAATAAAAAAAAAATAAAAAAAATAAAACTCCGTACTATATTGTTAATGACGTGTGACATAGTAACAAGGCATATATAAATTCCGTGGACTCTAATGCGAAACACTATTTATTTATGGGATAATTAATACCACAGGGATAAGGTAACAGATGCTATTTATGTCATCATGCTGCAACAGAACTCCATCACATAATGACAAATGAGCTCTCACGCACTGACACAGTCTCTGTGAACTGCCGGTCACAAAATTCTATGGTGTAGCGTGGGGGGTGGGGGGCGCACGCCTGTCATCCCAGTCCTTGGGAGGCCAAGGGAGGAGGATGGCGAGGTCCAAGCCAGCCTCCGCCATGGCGAGGCCCTGAGCAACTCCATGAGACCCTGTCTCTAATAAAGTACTAAAAAGGGCTGGGGATGGGGCCCATGGGTCGAGGGCCCCTGAGTTCAATCCCCCATACCAAAAAAAAAAAAAAAAAAAAAAAAAAAAAATCTCAGAAGTGATGTTTGGGGGACTTCATTGCCCTTTCTTGTCTCCTCTACCCCAGACCAGGACTTTGCTCGTGCCTTACTAGGTAAATGTTTATGCTGTTGCGAAACCTCGGCTTCTTTTTACTGCTGTCAGGCTACGCATGGACACATCATGGTGTGGGGGTGTCTGCGGACGAGTTTTGGGCAACTCTGGCCTTTTGGGACTTGTTTAAGGTCTCTTTCCTAGGCTAAGACTGGCCTCCTTGCTTTTTGGTCAGTCCCCCGATCGCTGTGTCCGGTCCCCAGGTCTTCAGGCTTCCTGGTACCTGTGTGGTGGCAGCGACGCTTGTCATTCACCTGTCGCAGAACGAGCTCTGTCTTGCGTCGACTTTCTTGCACGTTAAAGTGAGATCAGTTTCAAACTCCAATTTGGCTGAAACTTCCTAAAATAAGAAAATTAAGTCTATTGATTCAATTTGATTTTTGTGTGTGTGTGTGTGTGTGGTACCGGGGATGGAACTCAGGGGCCCTCGACCCCTGGGGCCCCTCCCCAGCCCTTTTTAGTACTTTATTAGAGACAGGGTCTCACTGAGTGGCTAAGGGCCTCGCCATGGCTGAGGCTGGCTTTGATCTCGCCATCCTCCTGCCTCAGCCTCCCAAGTGCTGGGATGACAGGCGTGCGCCACCACACCCGGCTGTTAATTCAGTTTCTTTGTCTAGGTCAGGGCTTAACGTTGTAGAAGGAAGATGGAAGTATTCAAAATAAGGAAAGCACTGTTCACCAAAACGAGCCTCCTACCATCATGCAACACATATATCTTAGAAACTGCCTTTTTATTTCTGCTCACTGTGCGCACCGTCTCAGATACTTGTCGATTTTGTTCTGGTTAGGATTTTTGTTTACATAAGAAGCTGACCGCCGGGCGGGCGCGGTGGCGCGCACGCCTGTCATCCCAGCAGTTGGGAGGCTGAGGCAGGAGGATCGCGAGGTCCAAGCCAGCCTCAGCCATGGTGACGCACTCAGCAACTCCGTGAGACCCTGTCTCTAAATAAAAATACAAAGAAAGGGCTGGGGATGTGGCCCAGGGGTCGAGGGCCCCTGAGTTCAATCCCCTGTACCAAAAAAATAAAAATACATCTCTACGCAGGTGCAGGACCCTCGTGCATCTGTGACTGCCTCCTGTGGTGTCACCTAAGGGCATGATAAAGGGACGCACTGTCGGCTATTTAGCTCTGACCATGTGCCAGATTCTGTGCAGACCTTGTGGCGTCACGGTCCCCAATCTTGTCACAAGAGCCCCCAATGACGTCACCGCCCCTTGGCCACCTGCTCCAAAGGCGTCACGCCCTGTCTCCCAACGTCCCCAGAGTTTCTGGGGACAGGGTTGAACCAGTGGCAGCAAGATCGTGTCTCTCCCTCTCCCCACGGAGGGAGCAGAGGCTCCCGAGTCCCCGCGATGGGGACCGCCTGGGAACCCAGGACGCCTCTCCGTGTGACGCAGCGCCCCGCCGTCTGTGTCGACCCTCCCGGTTAGCGCCACGGAGCCGTGGGTGGGATCGTCGCTGAAACGCGCGGCTCTCTTGGAGTCCCCCCCCCGCAGGAGTGGCTAAGTTTAGAGCCCGCCTTTCCACCCGGCTCCCCGGGGCGCTCGCAGCGCGAATGACCAGGGGACACGGGACGTCCCTAGTCAGGTGGCCTCTAGCTGGGGACATGGAGCGCTTGCTCTGGGTGGGCCTGGCCTCATCAGGTGAGCGCCCCCAAGAGGGCCTGGACCTCAGCACCCAGAAATCCCAGGGATTTCAAGCAGCGTGCGCCCTCCTGTCCACTAGGGGGCGCCCTCCCTGTCCGCCCCGAGAGCCAGGCACCCCTGCTGTGGAGGGACTCGGGGGGCAGACCCTGGAAGAGGAAAGACTGCATTGCTCACGCGCAAGGGACGGAGTCCGGGCAGCACCCAGGGACGGCAGAGCAGGCTCCCCTGACCCCACAGGTGAAGACAGCCCCGGCCACACGTGGACCCACCCCCAAACCCACCCCCCACCCCCACACCCCCACCCCCCACCCCCATCCTGCAGCCTCCGCCTCCCCGGCCACCTGCCCCCACCCCGGCCACCTGCCCCCACCCCCTCGTCCGCCTCTCACGCAGGACCGCGCCTGTCCACCAGGGGCGCCCCCACCTGCTGGCCGGGACAGGGGAGGCCCTGGTCACCGTCCTTCCCCTCTGGGTGTCCCCGGACCCCTCAGCCCTCAGCAAAGACGCCCACCCCGGCCCCGGCCCCACGGTTTCCCGAGACCCTCAAGTGCAACCCCGCGCCCCTCACCCGTGTCAACGCATGCCCCGCCTGTCCCAAGCTGCGATGCAGCTGTCTGTCCCTCGTGTCACCAGGACAGACAGGACAGGACACAGAGCTGTCGCGGAGCCGCCACTCCGCGAATCCCAGGCAGGTACCGAGTGTGACGTCCCCTCCCCGGGCGGGGGGTGCGCTGACCACTCCCACATTTGCAGGAGAAGTTGATCTAGGGCTCTGAGACCCCCAGGCCCAGCCCAGGGACCCCTCCTCCAGCCACACCCACCTGCCCCTATGCAGTCCCCACCCAGTGAGTCCATGCAAGTGGATTAATCCACTGTTAGTCTACACCTCTCTCCACCCATCATTCCCCCTCTGCGCGTTCTTGCGCTGAGCTTCGGGGGACGCCTCCCGTCTGAGCCCTACACCACCTCGTCCACCCCTAAGTCAGACTCCGCAGCCTGAATCGAGGCGGCGCTCACCGGGAGACTCGGGGCCTGCAGAGATTCCCCGGCATCCCCTGTCACTGTGCGCTGGCCGGGCCGCTGTGCCGGAGGACACGCCCTCCTGGTGCTCTGGAGGCCCCACACAAGGCCTGGCTTCTTTCTCTGCCCGAAGGAAAACCCAAGGTGCGGCCTCCGTCTGGCTCAGCCTCCCTTATCACAGAATCCCCTCCCTGGGCCCGGCCGCTCCCTGGCCCCAGGAACGACTCACACACGAAATGGGACAGACACGTGGCCAGGACGGCAGCTTTGCTTTAGGGGGAAGATGCAGATCCCTATCAGCCCGGGGGGGGGGGGGGGCGCACACCTGTCATCCCAGCACTTGGGAGGCTGAGGCAGGAGGATCAAAGCGAGCCTCTACCCATGCGAGGCCGTAAGCAACTCAGGGAGACCCTGTCTCTAAATAAAGTCCAACATGGGGCTGGGGATGGGTGGGGCTCAGGGGTCAGGGGACCTTGAGTTCAATCCCGTGGACCCCCAGCCAGACCCCACAACCCAAGCAAAAAATAAAGATGAAGGTCGCTTCGAGGGATGAGACATTCTACGCGGCAACGTGCAGACATGAAGGACGGCGAGGGGCAAGCGGGGCACGGTAGGGGGCAGAATCAGGGCAGGACACGGAGGGCTGGCTGCAGGGCTATGGCCGAGGGGACGCGGGCCTCTGGGGGCAGAATGGCCACCTCTGAACCTAGCCAGGGCTGGCGCCACTTCCCAGGGGGAGGGGAGGCTGGGCAGCGAGCTCTTCCAACCGCACAGGTGAGGCCCTGTGTGCGGACATGTGACTCAGCCACACGTCCCCCTTCCCTGCCGGGGACTGTCAAGCCAGCCACCCTCGAGAGAGGCTGCGGTGTTTCCTGGAGTCCAGTGGCTGACGTGTCCCCGCGTCCCGTGCTGTGGCACCTGCTCTGTGACGGTGACGTCTCCCGCTCGCAAATGCACCAGTGCTCAGGGGTTCGGAGGATTTGCACGGGCCGCCAGGGTCACGCTGGGGACGGGACCCAAGTCTAAGACTGAAGGTCACTGGGAGGCTGGGGCAGGAGGATCGTGAGGTCAAAGCCGGCCTCAGCCGTGGTGAGGCTCTTAACAGCTCCGTGAGACCCTGCCTCTAATAAAATACAAAAAAAAAGGGCTGGGGACGTGGCCCGGGGGTCGAGCGCCCCTGAGTTCAATCCCCGGTACCAAAATAAATAAATAAATAAAATAATTTAAAAAATAAAAATAAATACAAAGGAAGGTCACCTCTTCTTAGGTCCCCTAAAGGGTGCTGTGTGGAAGGCTGGCTCCCCAGGGCAGCGATGTCCGCAGATGCAGCTTTGGGGAAGGGATTGCGCCGTGAGGGTTCTGAGCTACCACTGGATTAATCCATTGCTGCAGTGTGACAGCTGTGTGGACGGTGGGGGGGGTGGGGACTCCAGGAAGAAGCTATTGGCGCCTTGGGGACATGCCCCGGGGGCTACCTGGCTTCCTCAGCCCCGTCGCCCTCTCTCTCAGCTTCCTGGAGTCCCCGAGGCGACCAGCGCCCCCCCCCCACTCCCTGCCGCCATCTTGGTGTGGCCTCCCGGAGCCCCCAGAGCCATGAGTCCGAGACCTTCGGGGACGAGAGCCGACACCGTCTCTCCTTCTTGCAGCTGGCTTCCCTCAGGCCTTTAGTCACAATGACAGCAATCTGGCCGACAGAGGAGGAGGCTGGTGGCCTTGGCTGGCGGGTCCCCTTGCCTCTCCGGGTTCCCAGAGGTGCCCGGCTCGGTCAGGGCCTCCGAGTGCTCCTGTCCGAGGCCAGCTTCAGCAAGAGGGAGGCCGGCCGTGGCGGGGGACCGCGCCTGCTCCTTCACGCAGCCGGGACCGGGTCGAGGTGCTCGATCCAGAAGGTTCCGCAGAGGTGGGGGGTCCCGCCTCGGCAGCGCTGCCTGGAAGGAGACCCCCCCACGGCGTCCAGCCACGGTGGCCCCACAGCTGAGGAGAGCGGGGGCCTTGGGGGACACGAGGGGGACCATCCAACCAGGCACTCGCCCAGTCCCCCGTCAGCCTGGCCATGCCCGCTCCCTCCCCCACGCAGTCAGCGAGCCAGCCTGGCCAGGCGCCTGTCCACCCAGCACCCGCCCGTCGTCTGCCCACGGGTGCCTCCACCCACCCCTCTGCCCACCCAGCCATCTCCCCACTCGCCCCCCGTCCCCTTCAGCAGACTTGCTTTCATTTGTTGTCCATTCTTTTAACATGGTGCCTGGGGTCGGACCCAGTGCCTCACACCTGCTAGGCAAGTGCTCTACCACCGAGCCCCAGCCCTGGCCCTTCCATCTGTCCATCTGTCCATCTGTCCATCCACCCATCCATCTGTCCACCCACCCATCCATCTGTCCATCCACCCATCCATCCACCCACCCATCCATCTGTCCACCCACCCACCCATCCATCTGTCCATCCACCCACCCATCCATCTGTCCATCCATCCACCCATCTGTCCATCCACCCACCCATCCATCCACCCATCCATCTGTCCATCCACCAACCCCATCCATCTGTCCACCCCACCCATCCATCTGTCCATCCACCCATCCATCCACCCACCCATCCATCTGTCCATCCCATCCATCCATCTGTCCATCCACCCACCCATCCATCCACCCATCCATCTGTCCATCCACCCATCCACCCATCTGTCCATCCATCCATCCATCCATCCATCCACCCATCCACCCATCTGTCCATCCATCCATCCATCTGTCCATCCACCCATCCATCCATCCATCCACCCATCCACCCATCTGTCCATCCATCCATCCATCCATCCATCCACCCATCCATCCATCTGTCCATCCATCCACCCATCTGTCCCATCCATCCATCCATCTGTCCATACCACCCATCCACCCATCTGTCCATCCACCCATCCATCCATCCATCCACCCATCCACCCCTCTGTCCATCCATCCACCCATCTGTCCATCCACCATCCATCTGTCCACCCACCCATCCATCTGTCCATCCACCCATCCATCTGTCCACGTCCACCCATCCATCTGTCCATCCACCCATCCATCCACCCACCCATCCATCTGTCCCCCGACCCACCCATCCATCTGTCCATCCACCCATCCATCCACCCACCCACCCATCCATCTGTCCATCCACCCATCCATCCATCCACCCACCCACCCATCCATCTGTCTGTCCATCTGTCCACCCATCCATCCGTCCACTGGTCCAGCCACGTGCCCATCGTGCACCCTTCCGGAAGTCAGGCGGGTGGACAGGGCTCTTCTCCGTCCTGGTTACCATTACGAGGCCTTCCCATGACCCTCCCGGCTACCCCGAGGGCTCCGCAGGTGGGGGCAGATGACAAGATGGGGGACACCACTCGCAGCGTGTCCAGCGCGTGCCAGGGATGCCCCGCGCGGTGTGCCCGCCAGCTCCTGCAGCCGCCTCTGGAAGCTGTCGGGATCCGCGTGCTGTCACACGGCACGGAGCCCGGGCACAGGTGGCAGCGCGCCCTGCCTCCGTGTCTGCTTCCTCGACTCCTGGGCTGTCCCTTTGTCACCCGGGAGGTCCCCAAACCCACCTCTCCCCGGAGCCCCCACCTCATGAGCAAAATTGAAGGGACTCGGACAGTAACCCTCACCCTCGGTAACCAAGACAAGCACTGTTCAAGGACACCCTCAAGGACTGTTCAAGGACCCTCGGTAACCAAGACAAGCACTGTTCAAGAAGCACTGCTCAATGGACACCCTCGGTAACCAAGACAAGCACTGTTCAAGGACACCCTCGGTAACCAAGACAAGCACTGTTCAAGGACCCCTCGGTAACCAAGACACCCTCGGTAACCAAGACAAGCACTGTTCAAGGACCACCCTCGGTAACCAAGACAAGCACATGTTCACAGGACAGGACACCCTCGGTAACCAAGACAAGCACTCTTCAAGACACCTCGGTAAAACCAAGACAAGCACTCTTCAAGGACACCCTCGGTAACAAAACAAATAGGAATGCAAGAAACACCACACCCTCGGGCAAGGCAGGCCTCGGTAACCGAGGCTCAAGTTCAGGTTTGGGTGTGGGGTGCCCAGTGGCGGGGCCCCGGCCAGGTGGGTGTGGGGTCCTCGGGGCCGGTTCCTGGCGCAGCAGGTTGCAAAGGGAAGGCTGCGTGCGGGTTCCCCGTGGGCTGGTCGCCTCTCCGGCACCTTTCCAGGGTGGACAAACAGAGAGGAACTTGGAAACACCAAGACCCGAGGCGTGACACCCAGAGCCTTATTGCTGACTCTGAATCTCAAATCTGTGCCCAAACCACAGTTTGTGTCTCTTTCTTTCTTTTTTTCACTCTCCCACTTTCCCGGCTTGACGAGGAGCTGGCTCCTAAGATTGGCCAGGTGGGACGGTTTCCCGTTGCTGAGTGTCACCGTCTCCTGCTCCGTGGGCTGAACGTGGGGGTGGGGGGACGGCCGGGCACCCAGTGACACCGGTTTTTAAACAGAGCATGATGCAATCGGGCGGTGTCGAGTGTGGAGTTGGGCTGCTGTCACCTAACTGGGGTCCCTCCAGTCCCTTGTGACCCGCCCTGTGTGTGTGGGTGGCCTCCTGGAGGTCCTTGCGATGCCCTGGGCACCTCGTTGGGGAAGCCCGTTTGAATGGACGCCCGCTGCTCCCTCAATGACCAGGAGTTGGCCGCGCCGGATGCCAACGCAGCCCCGTGGGCTTTGCCCAGGCAGGTGCAGACTCAGGGAAGTCGACACCCGGCGTCCCCCGGGGACATGTTTTCCCCTCTTTTCAGTAGCCGGTGGCCTTCGTGTTGCCTCACCCCGCTCCGCACCGCGCCCCTGACCTGATTTTCGGGGTGCTCCGAGCTGTGGCTTTCCTGGACGTCCGCAGGTGACAAGGGAAGGGAGGAGACGGGTGTGGCGCCGCGCTTCCTGCCTGCTTCCTGGCCCACATTCGCGCCGCTGCGGCCACAAGACGCCGGCAGGATGGTGCAGACGCTCGGAGGAGGAGGCTTGGGGGCCGCCTGTCTCCTGCCTCCCTCCTCTGACTCTCTGTGTCCCCTGTGCCCAGGACCCCTGCCCCAACACTCCCCGGAAGGAGGCCAGTTCCCTGGGATTCCGACACCCCTCCCACATCATGCAGGCACACGGACAGACATCCCTAGATACATGCAAGCATTTTCTAAAAATATTTTTCATTAATTTTACCGGAATAAATCTGGGGTAGAGACACAGAAAAGCATGAGCCTTGGTTGGGGATGTGAAGCAATGGGAATGATGGTCCACACTCGTTGGGTATAAAAACGGTGCCACCCTTTCGGAAAATGGTTGGGTGGTTCCTCAAAAAAAAAAAAAAATCAAATTATCATACGATGCAGCAATTCCATGGCTAGGTATAGACACAAAATAGCCAACAGCAGGGACTTGAAGAGAAACGTAGGCGCATGCCCATTTTCATAGCAACAGACATGTGGAAACACCCAAGGGTCCATTGGTGGCAAAAGGGACAAAGGTATTGTGATCGATCCACAACTGGAATATTACTTGGCCAGTAAAAAGAGTGAAGCCCTGATGCGAACTTCAACATGACTGAAACTATTTACGGTTTATTTCTGAACAAGGTACAGTATTTTATTTTGTGAGCCACGGATCACAATATCCATTTCGTAGCAGGACCAAAATATTTGAAATGGGTGTTACCCGACAGAATCATTTTCTTAAAGTTTGGAGAGATTGGAAGGTTTCTACAAAGGATTACTATGGACAATGGAAAAGCTAGAATAATCAATGTGTTCACTGATTTCTTCTGGCATTGAGCTCAATGAAACTGTACCTAGGAGGGCCAGAATGTGTGGGCCACCCTCAGGAATACACACGTGTACGTGAGCCCCCTCTTTCCATAGTTTGTTTTTTTATTGTTCCAATTGCCTACACTTAATCACGTCTGAAAACATTAAGTGGAAAATTCCAGAGGAAACAATTCATTAGTTTTAAAATGCGAGCAGAGCTGAGTAGCGTCATGAAATCTCGTTCCATCCAGCCCCACCCAGCCTGGAACACGAACCATCTTTCTGGGCACCGTACGTTTTCCGCCTTGCATACGCTACCCTCCCGTTGGTCACTTAGCAAGTCATCGAGGGTATCAGATTGACATCTCGTAGCCTTCCGGATTACCAAGTCAGCCGTGGAGGGATGCGTACAGGGCAAGAAAGGGGAGAAAGAGCCCATTCCCATGACTTGTACCACAATCTATCATCAGGATTGGCTTGTTTTACGATGCTAGTGTTGATCTCTTGCGCTGCCTGATTTATTCATTAATTTTTATTATAGGTGTGTACGATTTGGGGGGAGAAAAGCATATATAGGGTCTGGCACTATCTGCATGCACTATCTGGAGGTCTCGCAAATAAGCTAGAACATCTGTTCTGCCCCCCCCCCCCCCCGGGTATTTCTGCTGCTCCCTTTCCCGTACAATCAAGTATCACGAGTGTTTAACGAGATACTAATTCGTTCACTAAGCATCCCCATCAACACTGATTGGATGCTATATACCTAAGGGCAGCACTTCTGCTGTTTAGACAGGTGTCTATTTTACCTGTGTTTCCAGGAAAAGTAAAAAATAAAATAAAAAAAGAGGTTCAGTGGCTTTAAACCCTGCTCCTAAAGTCCTCACGGCCTTGCCACTTTGCTGAGGCTGGCCTCAAACTTCTGATCCTCCTGCCTCAGCCTCCCCAGTTCCCCAGTTACTGGGCTTACCGGTGCGCACCGCCAAGCCGGCTTTCGAGCTGTGCTGAGGAACACTAGCTCCATCCCCTGGGCCCACGCAGGGCCACACGGGCACCACTGTCATCCCGGGCAGCCACGGTGGCCAGGACAGGCTGACCCCCAGCTGTGGTCAGGATGGCTGACCTCACGGCCATCAGGGTTGGAGTGTGTCCCTGGAGGACGTGCCCAAGTCCCAACCTTTGCAAACAGGGACTCCACAGAGGCTGTTCGTGGAGGGTCCTGAGGTGGGCTCCTCCGGGTCAGGGGGCCTCGTGCAGTGGCCGTGTCCTCACAGGAGACAGAAGAGGGGACACAGACCCAGAGGAGGAGCCCTGTGGAGACGGAGGCAGAGGCTGGAGGGGGACGGGGCCACCAGCCCAGGGCCACCTGGAGCCCCAGGAGCTGGAGAGGAGGAGCAGCCTCCCTGGAGGCCATGAAGGGAGGTCGGCCTCTGCCCTGGTCTGTTGGGCAGGGGGGGGAGCTGGACTCCCGAGGTTTCCTTCAGTCATGGCCATCTGTCATGGCAGCCTGGGAAGGCCAGAGCCCGAAGTATTGCCATGTCCACGGTCACAAGTCCCCTTGGAGTGAGGATGCATTTCGGGTCAGGAGACCTAGGGCAGCTGGACGGGCCCGGGGGCTGCGCATCTGCCGTGACTCGGGCAGTGTCCTCGGCCAGAACCCAGAGTGATGGCCCAACGCAGCCCACTCCGCCCGCTCAGTCCACGCCTGCGCCGTGTTCATTCTGGGTGCAAAGGTGAGTCTTTGCCTTTTCACCCTGCCTCCCAGGGAGCTCACCCTGAGGTGGCCTGAGAGACAGAACTCAGGCTGCAGGGCGGGAGGGCCCCCGGGGGGACTTCCCGAGAGGGAGCAGAGCGGGGTGTTCCCAAGAAGCTCTCGGAGGCCGTTTGGTTTGGGGTTTCGAGAACTCTCCCAGAGTCTCGGCCAGTTTTTTGCCTCCTGGGTTTTTTCCTCAGGGAGACCAACACGGCCGGGAGAGGCCCTGCCCCGTGCACTGTGGGCTGGCCACCGGGTGTGCAGGGCCGCCCTCTGGGCTCGGCTCGCACCCTGGAGGACCCGGCGGAGGCTGCTTTACTTTTTAAGTCGAGTTGAACTTCCCACACGGGCGGGGCGCGGGGACACATGCCTGTCATCCCAGCGGCTGGGGAGGCTGAGGCAGGAGGATGGCGGGTTCAAAGCCAGCCTCAGCCGCAGCGAGGCCCTGAGCGACTCCGTGAGACCTCAGCCCCGCAGGCGCGGGAGCTCCGTTCCTTTTCATGGCTGTGTGATATTCCACAGCCTAGCTGAACCGCGGTCTGTGTGTCCATCTTTCCATAGACGGACGTTGGGACCGTCCCTACCTTTGGCCTACGGGGCGCTGCTGTGACCACGGCCACCCGGTCCCTGTTCTTCATGGCGCTCACCCCGAGGAGAAACGGTCCCGTCTTTCCTTTCTCAACCTCTGCTGCGATGCCCTCCCGGGGCTGGAGCCGGGTCGGGAGGCAGAGAGGGCGCGGCCAGGCCCGGCTGTGGGCACCCCCGAGGTTCCACCGGTGCCACCCGCTGCTGCAGGAGTCGCGCCCCAGCGGAGGCGGGAGGGTCGGGGTCCGCTGGGCGCAGGGCGGAGGGCGGGGCTCGGGGCGGAGGGCGGGGCTTAGGGGCGGGGGGCGGGGCGCAGGGCGGAGCTTAGGGCGGAGGGGCGGGCGCAGAGCGGAGGGCGGGGCCCAGGGCGGAGGGCGGGGCGCGACCGCATCCGGGGCTTTGTGTAAACAGCAGGCGCCACAGCGGAGGAGGGGGAGACCTGGCCAGCCGTGCTCCCCGTCCCTCCCGGGTGGGGCATGACTTTCCCTTTTCCTGGGTGTCCAGGGCGGGGACCTGCAGACCCCGAGGTCCCCAAGGGCAGGGGCTGTCTGGGTCTCTTCGTAAGGACCCTCGTCCCTTCCTGAACTGCGCCTGGTGACCTCAGCCCCCTCCAGCTCCAGCCCCCGGGGTCAGGGTTCAACTCGGGGACTTGGGGGCACGCACTGAGCTGGGGGGGGGTCCGGGACCCCTCCCGTGTCCCCAGGCGGTTCTCCATGGACGTGTCCTGTCTGCCACAGACTGTCCCCACACTGCCCCGGGTGGTGTGGCATGACCTTGGGCCCCCTCAGCGTGGCCCCTGAGCTGGCCTGCGTCTGGGCTGACCTCACCGGGCTGGACGCTCGTCCCTGGTCACCGAAGCACCCTGCCAGCTCGGACACCCGTCTGCCAACGCCAAGCCTCACGCCCACCACAGTGCGGGGCGGGGGCTTCCTTCAAGTCTCCGCCACATCTTTTTTTGGGGGCGAGGAGAGGTGGTTAGGTCCTAACCACCGAGCCCCGTCCCCAGCCCTGTTTTGCCTTTTATTCAGAGACAGGGTCTCCCTGAGTGGCTCAGGGCCTCGCTGTGGTTGAGGCCGGTCCTCCACCTTGCGATCCTCCTGCCCCGGCCTCCCCAGGGCTGGGATGACGGCTGCGTTCAGCTTGGGCTAGCCAGAGCGCCTGGTGATCGGTGGGTGGACGCACCGAGGCTCCGAGGACCCTCAGGGGACACGTGCCCGGCTGCAACAGTCCACACCCTGCCGCCCGCCGCTGGCGGGGAATCGGTGGGGCATGAACGAGCCCAATGCACCAACCGGGGAAATGCCCGGATGGAGCCATCCACCCGCGGCGTGTGGGTAAGATCCTCTAGTTTCTCCCTGCATGTGGGTTGGACGCGGTCCAGGGGGGTGCCTGAGATGCCACCTGGGTGGTGGTGGTGGTGGCGGGGTGGGGGGGCGGTCCTGGGACCACCACGTCCAGGCCACAGTCTGACCCTGTGTGCCGGAGCGGCTGTCGGAGCCCCAGTGACCCCAGGCCATTGGCACGTGACCTGCTCGCTGCCCGCGAAAAGATGTCGCAATGCGCGCAGCTGCTCGGCCTAGAAGGAAACAAGCCCTGCTCACATAGATATATATTTTTTTAGACTTCAAAAGGAAAAAAAAAAAAAAACCAAAACAGGAATCTGTCCCGTCCGGATTGCAACTCCAGCTCACAATTAAATGCTGCGAAATGAAGAAAATAATAAGGAAGGGGGGGAATAAGGCTCCCTCCTTTCCCGGGGCAGGGCCGCGTCCTCCCCGCAGAGGCAGCGTCCCCCTCACTCCAGGCGCGACGCCGGTGCGGGGCCAGGCGTGGCCGCTCGGGCGCAGAGACGGTTTAGACAGGAAATGTCAACACAGGTCCCCTTCCTACCTCCGCTCGGTCCCGCTGCGGTCGCCGCCCTCGCCTGGCCTCGCTCGGAGGTTGGACCCTGAAGAATTTGCATCTGGAGAGGGCGGCCCCGGGGACGCTGCCAGGCGGTGGGTGACAAGGGGCTGATTCCGAGGCACCCCGGGGCCGGCGACAGGCTGGCCTCCGGAGCCCGGCGCTCCGAGGTCCCCGGCTGGGGGTTCTGAGCCCCTCCAGGAAGCGGTGACGGCGGCCACAGGTGAGCCACCTTTTGTGTCACCTTGGTGTGCAGGGCCCGGGACTTGCGGGGAGGGAAGACGGGGCATGCAAAGGGCGGGGACGCGACCCCCTCTCCGTGGGGACAGGTGGCACCCAGCTCTGCAGAGCCCAGGGGTGCACACGTTGCCCAGCAAGCTTGCAAACAGCTCCTCGGGGACCCACCGGCGACCCCAGAGAGGGCCGAGCCTGCATCTCGGGGGTCCCCCGAGCGAGGTGGCCGTTTTGCAACCGGCGCGCTCAGAAAATCCCGGCTCCGGGCGCGTTTGCATCAGAGGGGAAAAAAAAATCCTGGGGTCCAGCCGAGCCCCGGGGGCTGCGGACCTGAGGCCCTGCCCGACCCGACCCGGCCGCTGGGGTCCCAGCTGCAAAGAGAAGCCCGCCGTGCCCAGGGCCTGGTTTCAAGTCCCAGAGGGGGATTTGGGGTTCGTCGTGCGTTTCTTTTCTTGTTC
Organism: Tamias sibiricus; assembly: GCA_025594165.1. Classification (NCBI taxonomy): domain Eukaryota; kingdom Metazoa; phylum Chordata; class Mammalia; order Rodentia; family Sciuridae; genus Tamias; species Tamias sibiricus. The sequence continues at coordinate 843,265 of CM046667.1, read as the reverse complement.
TTGCGCGCGCCGCCTGTGGTTGGCCAGCCTCGGAGCCACCCCAACCTAACAGGGACCTCGGTCAGAGTCGCCGAGCTGCGGAAGCCGCCGGGTCGGGGGTGGGGACGGCATCTGGGCTGCGTCCTGTCCGTGTCTCTGCTGGTTCCTGGGTCGCTCCTTGTCCCGGGGAAAGCACCCAGCAGCTCCCGGAGGCTGAGGCGGGAGGCTCACAAGTTGTGAGGCCAGCCTCAGCCACTTCGTGATCGTCTCCTGGACGTAGCAAGACCCCGTGTCCAAATCTAAATACTGATCATAATTTAAAAAAGGGGGGGGGGGGGCTGGGGATGTGGCTCAGGGGTTCAGTGCCCCTGAGTCCGGTGGCCAGGACAGCATCATCGTAATGATAATGACAGAGAGGTCGCTCCCTCTGGTGCGGGGACCCGTCTCCCCAAGAGACCAAAGGACTCCGCGAGTGCTGGGGGAGGCCGTGCAGGAAGGGGGACCCTGGACATGGTCGGTGGGACTCCAAGCGCGTCGCCTCTGTGGGCGCACAAGTGACGTAAACACAGATCACTGCGCCTCCAAGTGGCGCCTCCCCCGTGCCCGGCCGGGCGAGGCCGAGGGGCCTCCGAGGAAGTGGAGGCAGGAGGGGCGGGGGGCGCCTCGTCGTCCCTGCACGGAGAAAGGAAACCGGGCGCTGGACACGGGCCGAGGGGCTGGACGGCGTGGAGTGGCGGTGGCAGGGACGAGCTCGCGTTGTGCAGCACCGTCCCCGCTTCAGCCCCCGGGGACGAGGGACTCGTCCTTGGGCACCGCTGGAGGAACCCCAAGGGGCCAGGGCCCGCACTCCCTGGACCGAGCGCCGGGAGGCTGAGGCAGGAGGATGGCAAGGTGGAGGCCAGCCTCAGCAACTTAGAGACAGTCGCATCAGCGGAGCAAGACAGCAAGGCCCCCATCCCGAAATTTTTTTAAAAAAAATAGATAAAATAGAATAAAAAGGGCTGGGGGACGCGGCTCAGGGGGTCAACCGCCGCTGAGTTCAAGGACCACCGCAAAAGAAAAAAAAAAAAAAAAAAGCGTCGGCCTCCGCCACCCAGAGCTGTCCCCAGCCTCCGGTGCACTCCGACCCCTCGCCGGGCGCGGCCCACCCACGACCGGAGCTCCCCTTCAAGAAGCCCCCTCCCCTGGCTGCCCCGCTCCGCTCAAGCGTCCCCAGCGCAGTCCCCCCCCCCCCCCAGGCGCGAACCCCGCCCCCAAGCGCCACCTTCCCAGGCGCGCCCTCCCCACGGGACGCCGGTGCCCCAGGAGACGCCCTCCCGCAGGGAGCCCCCTCCCCAGGCGCCCCCGTCCCCCGCGCCCCCTCCCCAGGAGACCCCGTCTCGCAGCGCGTAGTGCCGCCTCCCGGGGCGCGACCCTCTGCCCGGCGCGCGGTGGCGTCGGGTCCCCGGCTGCTCGCGTCTGTCCCTAGCGGCCGCGGCGGGCACTGCAGGGTGCGGAGGAGCCCAGCGCCCCCCCGCCCCTCCCTCTGCGCCCTGGCCACGGCCCTGTCCAGGCCCTGCGCGGGACTGCGCGTGTACCCCCGACCTGGGGACCTCGGCAGCCCTGCGGACGCGCTCCTCCTCCTCTGCTGCCCAGTCGGCGTCCGAGTCCCCGCAGAAGGGAACTGACCAGGACTGGTGGATGGGGCGCCAAGGGCCCCCTGACCCGAAGGCCGGAACTGGGGCAGGGACAGACCCCGTCCTTGACCCCGCCTCGCGCTCCCCGAGCCCCCCTCTCCAAGTGGGGTCATGGGCCTGCGCAGGGCAAGGGCCGCTGGCCAAGCGCGGAGGGCCAGCGAGCTGGCAGGCGGAGGTGGGCTTCAGGCTAGGGGGCGCTCAGGGTGAGGAGGGACCCCGGGGCCTGCGGGGCCAGGAGCAAGGGGACAGAGAGGACCGCGAGGTCCAGGGTGGGGTGTGTGGCACGCGCAGAGGCCGCGGTGGCCCCGCCAGGTGGTGAGACCCCATCGGCAGACCCCAAAATGCCTTGGAAGATTCTAGAAGGAAACCGGTGTTCCCGGGCCATGGTGTCCAGGGGACCTGGCGGGTTCACGGGTGGCTGGGAGAGGGGGCGGCGCCGGGGGGGACGCTCAGGCCTTGAGAAGACGGACGTCAGGGGGTGGGATCCGTGACAGTGACCAGAGAGGGGCTTGGGGACATGAGTGGGTTCTGGGGACTCTGAGGTCACTGGAGGTTGATCACTTCACAGCCGAAGGGACTTCTGGGGGGCTTGCGCTGGGGGACCAACTGGAGGAGTGTGTGCTGCGGAGTGACCTGTAGCACTGTCCCCCCTGTCCCCAGGTCTTTTTTTTTGCCTTCTCTTCCCTTTTCTCCTCCTCCATCTCCTCCTCCTCCATCTCCATCTCCTCCTCCTCCTCCATGTCCTCCTCCTCCTCCTCCATCTCCATCTCCTCCTCCTGCATCTCCTCCTCCCATCTCCTCTATCTCCATCTCCTCCTCCTCCTCCTCCATCTCCTCCTCCTCCTCCTCTCCATCTCCTCCTCCTCCTCCTCCATCTCCTCCTCCATCTCCTCTATCTCCATCTCCTCCTATCCTACACTCCTCCATCTCCTCCTCCTACTCCTCCATCTCCTCCTCCTCCTCCTCCATCTCCATCTCCTTCTCCCTCCTCCTCCTCTCCTCCTCCTCCTCCATCTCCTCCTCCTCCTCCTCCTCCAATCTCCTCCTCCTCCTCCTCCTACTCCATCTCCTCTCCTCCTCCTCCTCCATCTCCTCCTCCATCTCCTCCCTCCATCTCCTCTATCTCCATCTCCTCCTCCTCCTCCTCCTCCATCTCTCCTCCTCCTCCTCCATCTCCTCCTCCTCCTACTCCTCCATCCTCCTCCTCCTCCTCGCCATCTCCTCCTCCTCCTCCATCTCCCCTCCGCCTCCATCTCCCATATCCTTCCTCCTCCTCCATCCTCCTCCTCCTCCTCCATCTCCTCCTCCTCCTCCATCTCCTCCTCCTCCTCCCATCTCCTCCTCCTCCTCCTCCGCTCCTCCTCCTCCTCCATCTCCCTCCTTCCTCCTCCTCCATCTCCTATCTCCTTCCTCCTCCTCCATCTCCTCCTCCTACGCCGCCACTTCTCTCCTCCATCCCTCTGACCCATCTCCTCCTCCTACTCGCTCCATCTCCTCCTCCTCCTCCATCTCCTCCTCCTCCTCATCTCCTCCTCCTCCCTCCTCCTCTCCTCCTCCTCCGCCTCCATCTCCTCCTCCTCCATCTCCCCTCCATCTCCACTCCTCCTCCTCCATCTCCATCTCCTTCCTCCCTCCTCCATCTTCCTCCTCCTCCTCCATCTCCTCTCCTCCTCCTCCAATCTCCTCCTCCTCCTCCTCCCATTCTCCTCCTCCTCCTCCTCCTTCCGTCTCATCTCCTCTATCCTCCATCTCCCCTCCTACTCCTCCATCTCCTCCTCCTACTCCTCCATCTCCTCCTCCTCACTCCTCCATCTCCCTCTCCTTCTCTCCTCCATCTCCTCCGTCCATCCTCCATCTCCTTCTCCCTCCTCCTCCATCTCCTCTCCTCCTCCTCGACCGCCCATCCTCCTCCTCTTGTCCATCATCCCTCCTCCTCCTCCCATCCATCTCCTCGCTCCTCCTCCATGTCCTCCTCCCATCTCCTCCTCCCTCCATCTCCTCCTTCACGCCTCCGCCTCCTCCATCTCCTCCCCTCCTCCTCCTCCATCTCCTCCTTCCTCCATCTCCTCCTCCATTCTCCTCCATCTCAATCTCCTCCTCCTCCTCCTCCATCTTCTCCTCCTCCTCCTCCATCTCACACTCCACCTCCTCTATCTCACATATCCTCCCCTCCTCCTCCCATCTCCTCCATACTCCTCCTCCATCTCACCTCCTCCCATCCTCCTCCTCTCCTCCTCCCACCTCCTCCTCCTCCATCTCTCCTCCATCTCGCCTCCTCCTCCTCCTCCTCCTCCTCCTCTCCTCCATCTCCATCTCCTTCTCCTCCTCCATCCTCCCTCCTCCTCCTCCATCTCCTCCTCCTCCTCCTCCATCTCCATCTCCTCCTCCTCCTCCATCTCCTCCTCCTCCTACTCCTCCATCTCCTCCTCCACCTCCTCCATCTCCATCTCCTTCTCCTCCTCCACCTCCTCCTCCTCCTCCATCTCCTCCTCCTCCTCCTCCATCTCCTCCTCCTCCTCCTCCATCTCCTCCTCCTCCTCCCTCCATCTCCTCCTCCTCCTCCTCCATCTCATCTCCTCCTCCTCCTCCATCTCCTCCTCCATCTCCTCTATCTCCATCTCCTCCTCCTACTCCTCCATCTCCTCCTCCTACTCCTCCATCTCCTCCTCCTCCTCCTCCTCCATCCATCTCCTTCTCCTCCTCCATCTCCTCCTCCATCTCCTCCTCCTCCCTCCTCCATCTCGCATCCCTTCTCCTCCTCCCATCTCCTCCTCCTCCTCTCCTCCTCCTCCTCCTCCATCTCCTCCTCCTCCTCCTCCATCTCCTCCTCCATCTCCTCCCTCCATCTCCTCCTCCTCCCTCCTCCATCTCCTCCATCTCCTCCTCCTCCATCTCCTCTCCTCTCCTCCTCTCTTCCTCCATCTCCCATCTCCATCCTCCTCCTGCATCATCCTCCTCCTCCTACTCCTCCATCTCTCCTCCTCCTCCATCTCCTCTTCCATCTCCATCTCCTCCTCCTACTCCTCCTCCCCTCCTCCTCCTCCTACTCCATCTCCTCCATCCTCCTCCTCCTCCTCCTCCATCCTCCTCCTCCATCATCCCTCCTCCTCCATCCTCCTCCATCTCCTCCTCCTCCTCCTCCATCTCCTTCTCCTCCTCCTCCCCTCCTCCTCCATCTCCTCCTCCTCCTCCATCTCCTCCTCCTCCTGCCTCCATCTCCCTCCTCCTCCATCCTCCTCATCCTCCTCCATCTCCTCCTCCATCTCCTCCTCCATCCTCCTCCTCCTCCTCCTCCATCTCCATCCTCCTCCTCCTCCAGCCTCCTCCTCCTCCTCCTCCCTCCCTCCTCCTCCTCCTCCATCTCCTCCTCCTCCTCCTCCATCTCTCCTCCTCCCTCCTCCTCCATCTCCTCCTCCTCCTCCTCCATCTCCTCCTCCTCCTCCTCCATCGCCCTCCTCCTCCTCCTCCTCCACCATCTCCTCCTCCTCCTCCTCCTCCATCCCTCCTCCTCCTCCTCCTCCCATCTCCTCCTCCTCCATCTCCTCCTCCTCCTCCTCCTCCATCTCCATCTCCTCCTCCTCCTCCTCCATCTCCTCCTCCTCTCCTCCATCTCCTCCATCTCCTCCTCATCTCCATCTCCTCCTCCTCCTCCATCTCCTCCTCCATCTCTCTCCTCCTCCTCCTCCTCCATCTCCATCTCCTTCTCCTCCTCCATCTCCTCCTCCATCTCCTCCTCCTCCTCCTCCATCTCCTCCTCCTCCTCCTCCATCTCCTCCTCCTCCATCTCCTCCTCCTCCTCCTCCATCTCCTCCTCCTCCTCCTCCATCTCCTCCTCCTCCTCCTCCATCTCCTCCTCCTCCTCCACCATCTCCTCCTCCTCCTCCTCCATCTCCTCCTCCTCCTCCTCCTCCATCTCCTCCTCCTCCATCTCCTCCTCCTCCTCCTCCATGTCCTCCTCCTCCTCCTCCATCTCCTCCTCCCTCCTCCTCTCCATCTCCATCCTCCTCCTCCTCCATCTCCATCTCCTCCTCCTCCTCCATCTCCTCCTCCTCCATCTCCTCCTCCTCCTCCATCTCCTCTTCCTCCTCCTCCTCCTCCTCCATCTCCTCCTCCTCCTCCTCCATCTCCTCCTCCTCCTCCTCCATCTCCTCCTCCTCCTCCGTCTCCTCCTCCATCTCCTGTAGGAGCCCTGTTTGGAGATTGGCTTGAATTGAAGTTGACTATGAGCCGGGGGAGATTTGGCCATTGTCGCCACCCGTAGTCTCACGGGATTTTGTTGCGAGATCTAGAGTGACTTGGCCGAAATTGCTGATCGGGTCAGCGCCATTTTAGTGGTGTGTTTGGCGTGATTTTTTTTTTTAGTTGTTAAAACCAGAGAAAAAAGTTATCAGAATAAAAAGCTGTTTTTGTCTCCAGTTTGCTTCTGAAGTTCTTCCCGCGGCTCCGGTGCTCCGAGCGCTTCAGGCGACAACAATCTCCTCCTCCTCCTCCTCCTCCATCTCCTCCTCCTCCTCCCTGTCCTCCTCCTCCATCTCCTCCTCCTCCTCCATCTCCTCCTCCTCCTCCTCCTCCTCCTCCTCCATCTCCTCCTCCATCTCCTCCTCCTCCTCCATCTCCTCCTCTCCATCTCCTCCTCCTCTTCCTCCATCTCCTCCTCCTCTTCCTCCATCTCCTCCTCCTCCTCCATGTCCTCCTCCCTCCTCCTCCAGCCCTCCTCCATCTCCATCTCCTCCTCCTCCATCTCCATCTCCTCCTCCTCCTCCATCTCCTCCTCCTCCTCCTCCATCTCTCTCCTCCTCCTCCTTCTCCTCTCCTCCTCCTTCTCCATCCTCCTCCTCCTCCTCCTCCATCTCCTCCTCCTCCTTCTCCATCTCCTCCTCCTCCTCCATCTCTCCTCCTCCTCCTCCTCCTCCTCCTCCTCCATCTCCTCCTCCTCTCCTCCTCCTCCTCTCCTCCTCCTCCATCTCCTCCTCCTCCATCTCCTCCTCCTTCTCCTCCTCCTCCTCCTCCTCCTCCTCCTCCTCCATCTCCTCCTCCCTCCTCCTCCTCCATCTCCTCCCTCCTCCATCTCCTCCTCCATCTCCTCCATCTCCATCTCCTCCTCCTCCTCCTCCTCCTCCATCTCCTCCTCCTCCTCCATCTCCTCCTCCTCTCCTCCTCCTCCATCTCCTCCTCCTCCTCCATCTCCTCCTCCTCCTCCATGTCCTCCTCCTCCTCCTCCATCTCCTCCTCCATCTCCTCCTCCATTTCCTCCATCTCCATCATCTCCTCCTCCTCCTCCTCCATGTCCTCCTCCTCCTCCTCCATGTCCTCCTCCATCTCCTCCATCTCCATCTCCTCCTCCTCCATCTCCATCTCTCCTCCTCCTCTCCTCCTCCTCCTCCTCCTCTTATCCTCGACCAAACCCTCTGGAACAAGGCCCCCAAATGAACCTCTCATCTTCCAAGTTGTTTTGTTGGCCATTTGGTCACAGCACTGCAACCTGGCCACATCAGGCGGTGAGAACTCAGGCCAGGTGGGGACCTGGATGGTGTTTATGTGGTGGCGTGGGGGATGGGATCCCCGGCTGAGGTGAATGTGAGGTGCGGGGGTGCAGGGCATCGGCAGCAGGACTGAGTGTGACATAAGTAGGGCCCAGGGACAGCCCCTACTGCCAGCCCGGGCTGGGCGGTCTTCTGCGGTGTGGGCTGTGTTCTACACGTGTAGCAATGTGTGCACCCCCCAACCCACAGAACCCCAAGCTGTCTTTAAACGTTTGCTGAGTGTCCCTTGGGGGCAGAGGAGAGTGACAAACATCTCCCCTAGCCACGAACCATTGAGATTGATAGGACATAGAGAAATGGATCGATAATGGAACAGATCATTAGATGGTGGGTGGACGTTAGAGACGGACAGGTGGTGACGAGTGGGGAGACTAGAGATGGAGATGGAGGTGCATAACAGAGAGAGAGAGGGCGAGCGGTGGGAGAGGTGACATAGCAACAGACACATGGTCCATAGATATGCGACAGTGACGTAGAGAGAAAACACGTGAGGGGACAGCTGTCTTTCCATCCATCTCTCCATCCTCCCACCCATCCACCCACCTATCCACCCACCTGCCCATCCACCCATCCACCATCCATCTGCCCATCCATCTATCCACTCATCCACGCATCCATCCATCCATCTATCCACTACTCATCCATCCGCCCATCTATTTATTCATCCATCCATCCACCCATCCATCCACACATACACCCACCCATCCACCCACCATCCATCTCTTCATTCATTCATTCATCCTTCCCTCCACCCACCCATCTGTCCATCCATCCATCCACCCATCCTTCCATCCATCCATCCATCCACAATCTATCCACCCATCCACCCACCATTCATGACTCCATTCATTCATTCACCCTTCCCTCCACCCATCCTTCCATCCATCCATCCACCCATCCTTCCATCAACCCACCCATCCACCCATCCATCCACCCACCATCCGTCTCTTCATTCATTCATTCATTCATTCATCCATCCCTCCACCCATCCATCTGTCCATCCGTCCACCCACCCATCCTTCCATCCACCCACCATCCATGACTCCATTCATTCATTCATCCTTCCCTCCACACATCCATCTGTCCATCCCTCCATCCACCCACCCACCCATCCGTCCATCCACCCATCCATCCACCCATCCATCCACGCACAGATGGATGGCTCCCCAGTCATGCCTGGATGGCGAGGTGGGTAGACGGATAGATAAGCTCTTGTTGCGAGAGGAACATAATCTGGATCTAAAACATGCAGCCGTTGCAGAGTACGCATGCGTAGACTGAGCAGCTGGCCTCCGCTCGGGGCAACTGCAGCGGGAACAGAGCCAGGCGGATGCCCCAGCTTCCCAGGACCAAGCGCCCCCACTGTCCATGTGCCCCCCCCCCCCCGTACCCGTCCTTGACCGCCCGAGGCTGGACAGTGGGTGGAGCCTGTAGCATCTGTATGTGCAGGATGGACCCCAGGGCGCGCTCAGGCTGGGACACCGAGCCCAGAACCCCTTGTACCCCAGAGATGGGGGCGTTTGGTTCTTAGGACCCTTCAATTTGCGTCAGGGATGTTTGGTGAGGTCGAATGCAAGGCTCAGGGTGCAGACCATGTGGGTGGGCAGCCCCTGGGCTCTGGGTGATTGACAGCTCCCCAAGGCACCCCTGCGCTGTGGTGGGTCTGGTGGACCCACAGATCTCCTAACATCCCCAAGGGTGCAGCAGTTAGTTCCGGTGCATGGTGTCCTGCTTAAGGCGAGGTCACAACAGGCGTGTGGCACACAACCTTCCTGGGAGACACAACACCAGGACGCTGAGGCTCAGCAAGGTCAGGGGCTCCCCAGGGCCAGCTGGTCCATCTGGGGTGCTGGGACACCATGTCCAGGGCCGCCAGGACACGGAGCACCCTGCACACTCCTCGGCGGGGGTGGGAGGCAGCCGGCCTCCAGCAAGGGTGTAGCAGGCGCACTGCGGGGGTGAAGCAGGCAAGGCCACCCCTGTGCCCAGGACGGGGACAGGCCAGCTGGCAGGCGTGTGACTTGCAGCAACAGATAAATCTCAGCCACAGCAAGAAGGCACGCATGGCAGGGCTCCTTCAAGGGCTGTGAGTGTGCAGAGCAGAGACCAGAGGAACCACCAGGGCTCAGAGCAGTTTGTTGGAGGAATGGACGGTAGATGGGTGGGTGGGGGGGTGGATGGAGGATGGTGGATGGAGGATGGTGGATGGTGGATGGACGGATGGTAGATAGTGGATGGAGGATGGTGGATGGTGGATGGAGGATGGTGGATGGAGGATGGAGGATGGTGGATGGTGGATGGTGGATGGAGGATGGAGGATGGAGGATGGTGGATGGAGGATGGAGGATGGAGGATGGAGGATGGAGGATGGTGGATGGAGGATGGTGGATGGTGGATGGAGGATGGTGGATGGTGGATGGAGGATGGTGGATGGAGGATGGTGGATGGTGGATGGATGGATGGTGGATGGAGGATGGTGGATGGTGGATGGAGGATGGTGGATGGTGGATGGAGGATGGTGGATGGTGGATGGAGGATGGAGGATGGTGGATGGAGGATGGTGGATGGTGGATGGAGGATGGTGGATGGAGGATGGTGGATGGAGGATGGTGGATGGTGGATGGAGGATGGTGGATGGTGGATGGATGGATGGATGGTGGATGGAGGATGGTGGATGGTGGATGGTGGATGGTGGATGGTGGATGGAGGATGGTGGATGGTAGATGGACGATGGACGATGGTGGATGGTGGATGGAGGATGGTGGATGGTGGATGGAGGATGGTGGATGGTGGATGGAGGATGGTGGATGGTGGATGGTGGATGGTGGATGGTGGATGGAGGATGGTGGATGGTGGATGGAGGATGGTGGATGGAGGATGGAGGATGGTGGATGGAGGATGGTGGATGGTGGATGGTGGATGGAGGATGGTGGATGGTGGATGGAGGATGGTGGATGGAGGATGGAGGATGGAGGATGGTGGATGGAGGATGGTGGATGGTGGATGGAGGATGGTGGATGGAGGATGGTGGATGGTGGATGGTGGATGGTGGATGGTGGATGGAGGATGGTGGATGGAGGATGGTGGATGGTGGATGGAGGATGGTGGATGGAGGATGGAGGATGGTGGATGGAGGATGGTGGATGGTGGATGGTGGATGGAGGATGGTGGATGGTGGATGGAGGATGGTGGATGGAGGATGGAGGATGGAGGATGGTGGATGGAGGATGGTGGATGGTGGATGGAGGATGGTGGATGGAGGATGGTGGATGGAGGATGGTGGATGGTGGATGGAGGATGGTGGATGGTGGATGGATGGATGGTGGATGGAGGATGGTGGATGGTGGATGGTGGATGGTGGATGGTGGATGGAGGATGGTGGATGGTAGATGGACGATGGACGATGGTGGGATGGTGGATGGAGGATGGTGGATGGTGGATGGAGGATGGTGGATGGAGGATGGAGGATGGTGGATGGAGGATGGTGGATGGAGGATGGTGGATGGTGGATGGAGGATGGTGGATGGAAGATGGTGGGTGGTGGGTGGTGGGTGGTGGGTGGGTGACAGGCTGATGACACCAGCACAGCACCGCGTGCCCCTGGATCCCCGAGGCCTTGCCCACACGGCAGCCCGGGGGCCCTCAGCAGGGCGGTGTCTGCTCTCCTGGCCCGGGGACAGGAGTGTGAGGCGGGAGGCCACGGGCCAGCTCTGCCTCAGCCTCCAGGAGGCTCCCTGCTGCCCAGCCGCGTCCCTGGGTGCTGCCGCGTGGCTCTGCCCGCCCCCCGTGTCCACGAGTGTCCCGACCCCTTCTCTGAGAAGGACGCGGGTCCCCTTGCATGGAGGCCTCCCCCGTGGCCTCTCCCCGACGTGCATCTTGACACGTGGGCAACGACCGTGTTCCCCAATAGGCCCCCATGCCGGTCCCCACGCGGAGGACTCCAGGTCTCTGTGGGAGGGACCCCGCGCCGTCCTTTAGCGGGCCTGCAGGCCGCCCTGGGGCTGAGTTCTTGGTCTCCACCAGGCGGAGGCAGGGAGTCTGTGGCCGGGCGGAGGCCGTGGCTGCTGCCCCTCTGTCCCCAGGCCCTGGCGCCCCACGGAGCCCAGCTGGCAGAGGGAGCCGCGCCCGCCCCAGCCCCGCCACCTCCTGGGGCACCCGCAGGGCCCCAGCCCCTCCCGGGTGCACAGTATATTTATATATATATGATATGAAAAATAGCCCCCCCCACTTCCTCATTTAGGTCACAAACGGTCTCTGCAGCCCGGCGGGCTCTGAGTCACCCCACCGGAAGCCGAGCCCGAGACTGCCCCTCCCCCGGCCACCTGATGAGCCCTTGGAGGTGCAGCTGGTGGCTCCCCGGGCGGCCCCCCTTGGGCATCAACAGCCCCGTTCAGAGCGCGCAGAGAGGGAGGCGGGGTGTCCCCCGCGGTGGCCTGGACTCAGGCTCCACGAAAAAAGCGAGACTTTGGATCCACGGCACCCTGCGCGGGCCCAGAGGGGGGCTGGGGGGACGGAGGGGACCAGGGGACCGTCGCCAAGATTCGGAGCCAGTGTGTGGGCCCTCAGGCCAGGCCACCACTAGAGCCTTCCGCGCCCCGCGCTCGAGGCCACCGCGGTGCCGACGCTTGTTTGAGTTCTGAGCCCCGCGGGGACCTGGTTGCAGGTCCTCTTCAGGAGGGAGGTGGCTTTCATTCTGTGTCAGCCTCCGAGGAGGAGGGAGGGACCTCAGGCCCCCAGGACCGGGCGACACTGGCCAGAGGTGACCTGGGCGTGGACACAGGGGGCAGGGCTGGGAGGGAGGAGCAGGACCTGCGTGGCGGCCCCAGCACCCCTCCTTGGTCCCCCACTGCATGCGAGGTCGGGCACCCCCAGAGCCAGTCCTCAGAGGACCCCACCCTCCGTGGCCAGCTCAGTGCACCAACAACTGGCCCGCACTGCGTGCGCCCGCCTCACATCCAGGGGAGCTGCCCAAGGGCCAGGAGCTGGCGAGGCAGGAGGAGCCTCCCTGGAGCCCTCAGCCTCTGCCCTTGTCCAGCCTCTGCCGTCCAGAGCTCCCTGCCCATGAGAAATGGCCTGTGTCTTCCAGGTGACGTCCCCACCGTCCAGGCCACCACAGGCAGATGTATAAGGGATCAATGACAACCAGAGAACATGAGCAGATGGTGCAGAGGGCTGAAAGGTGCAGATGCACGATGGCTACAGGATCGACAGAAATCCGTTCATAAGCCCAGATCTGCCTAAGTGACCCGTCCTGCCAGGACGAGGGCCTCCGGCAGGTCTCGGCAGCTGGGCAGCGGGGGCTGGGGGCTCTCACGGTGGCTGGGCTGTGCGCACTGCAGGAGCTGCAGCAGCCTCTCTGGGCCTCCCACACCAGGTGCCAGGAACAGCCCCACCCAGGGGTGACAGCCACCTAGACAGACAGAACTGGTGGATGACAGAGAGATAGACGGATAGACAGACAGACAGATGATGGATAACGGATGGATGGATGGATGGATGGATGAATAGATAGACAGAACTGGTAGATGACAGATAGATAGATAGATAGATAGATAGATAGATAGATAGATAGACAGAATCAGTAGATGACAGATAGATAGATGGATAGATAGATGATAGATAGACAGAATTGATGGATAACAGATGGATGGATGGATGGATGGATAGATAGATAGACAGAATCAGTAGATGACAGATGGATGGATAGACACATGACAGACAGATGGCAGCTGGATGGGCAGATGATAGGCGGAGACTCTGTCCTGCAGGTTCCTCTGCACCGTGGGCAGCGGGGGCTGGGGGCTGTCGTGGTGGGCCTTGCTGTGCGCTGCGGGAGCTGCAGCAGCCTCTCTGGGCCCCGCACACCGGGTGCCAGGAGCAGCCCCTCCCTACTCAATGAACCAGACGCGATTGTGGACGTTCCCTAGTGACCTCTGAGAGAGAGAGAGAAAAGAAAAGGTCACCCCGGGCTGAGAGCCTCTGCGTGACCCCCTGGGGGTGAGCACCAGCGCTAACCACTTCTCCCGGCGACTTCCGCGAGCACGGAGGAACCCGGGGGCACTTGTAATCTTGGGGACCACCTGTGATCCTGACGGAGCCTCACGGCCCCCCGTGGGGACTCCAAGGTGTCACCCGACCGGCTCCCCCATGGACCCACACAGCGTCGTTGGGGCTCCGGGAGGGACCCGGGCGCTGCTCTGAGGGCCCGGCTCGGCCGCTGCCCGCAGGCACCAGGCCGCGGTTTCCTCCTCGACCGGATCCCACAGATGGCCGGGTCCCTGCGCCCGCCCCGGGCCTGTCGCCAGGGCTCAGAGGAACAGAGAAGTGTGCCAACACAAGCCAGCGGCGTGGTGGCCGCGGCGCAGCCCTGGTCACCCGGCCACGGGTCTGATGGTGGCTTCCGAGCAGGCGAGGGGCCCCGGCGCCGAGGAGACCTCCCGGCACGAGGCTGGGCTCCGCTCACGGGCTCATGGGGGGGCTCCATGAGGGATGCGGTGGTGGCCCGGCCCCCAGGGACAAGGACGGGTGAAGGCTCCGGCCCGTAGGTGAACCCCAGGGACGCGACGGCCCACGGGCCCTGGGACACGGTGCCCTCTCCCCGTCCTGCCTCGGCCCTGGGGGCTCCTTCTAGAACCTTCTTGCTGGGCTCTGGGGAAAGGGGTGTGCGGACATGGGGACAGGTCTCCCCAGAACCGGTGGAAGGAGCCTGGGGGCACTCGAGCCCACGACGCTCTGCCTGGCACCACAGGACGGGCGGGGTCCTCAGAACCTGGCGGGACGGCCAGGCCTTGGGGAGACCTGGGGGGCCCCCACACCTGCACCTGCCGTCCTCGTGGACCTGGTCAATACCTGTGTCACCTGTCGGTCCTTCACATTCCTGTCACTCATCATCTCCTCTGTCATCCACCATCCACCCACCCACCCACCATCCACCCACCACCCACCACCCACCATCCACCCACCATCCACCACCACCCACCACCCACCCCCACCCACCATCCCACCACCCACCATCCACCACCCACCACCCACCACCCACCATCCACCCCACCCACCCACCCTCCACCCACCCACCACCCACCCATCCACCCACCACCCACCATCCACCCACCACCACCCACCCACCATCCACCCACCATCCACCCACCCACCACCCACCCACCACCCACCACCACCCACCCACCACCCACCCACCATCCACCACCCTCCACCCACCATCCCCACCCACCCACCCCCACCACCCCACCACCACCACCCACCACCCACCCACCCACCATCCACCCACCCACCATCCAACCACCATCCACATCCACCACCCACCCCCACCACCCCTCCACCCACCACACCACCCACCCACCATCCACCCACCCCACCATCCACCACCCTCCACCCACCACCCACCCACCATCCACCCACCACCCCCACCACCCACCACCCTCCACCCACCCACCACCCACCATCCAACCACCCACCCACCCACCATCCACCCACAACCCACCCACCACCCACCACCCACCACCCTCCATCCACCCACCACCCACCATCCAACCTCCATCCACCCACCATCCACCCACCCACCACCCTCCACCCACCCACCCACCCACCCTCCACCCATCACCTCACTTCCTCCTGCCTGTGCCCCCTCTGTTCCGGGGGCGCGGTCCACCTCGTCTCTGCTCAGTCCTGCCCTGGCCCCTGGGCGGGGAGGCTTTCCTGCAGAGGACGTGAGACTGTACAAATGTCACCAGTCCCCTGCTGGTCCTGAGCTGGACGGGCTGAGTGACAGCCGGCGTCCCGGCGTGGGTCTAAATGACACCAGGAAGAGGAGCCGTGAAATCCGAGCTCAGGGACAGGGAGCCGTTTGCGCAGGACCCCGGGGCTCTGCAGCCGGTGGCTGCGTGGACACGTTATGATGGTTTGGGGACAAAAACACTGGAACAGCCGGGGTCTCGTAGGTTCCTCTGAAACAGTGACATCGCAGCATTTCAATTAAAAAAAATAGCAATACTCACAGGCAGAGGCTGCACCAGGCAGAGGCCGACCTCGCCCCACGGCCTCCAGGGAGGCTGCTCCTCCTCTCCAGCTCCTGGGGCTCCAGGCGGCCCTGGGCTGGTGGCCCCGTCCCTCCAGCCTCTGCCTCTGTCTCACAGGGCTCCTCCTCTGGGTCTGTGTCCCCTCTTCTGTCTCCTGGGAGGACACGGCCACTGCACGAGGCCACCTGACCGGGGAGCCCGTCTCAGGACCCTCCACTCACGGCCTCTGCAGAGGAGGTCCCCTGGACCATGTCACCCCACAGGGAGGCCCCAAGGTCGGGTTTCCTGGGGGACAGTGGCTGTCTCCTTGTGCGGCCAGCTGGAGCCGGGACGGTCCCTCAGAGGAACCTGCCTTTTGGGGACCCATCTTTTCTCCATGGCCACCCGCATGAAACCCCCCGTCTGGGCGTGCACAGGGGAAGTAGCCGGGGACCCAGAAGGTCATTCAAAAGAGGAACCGTTCCCCAGGCAGGGCCCCCGTCCCGCTCGGCGAGGGACACCCACACTCGGTCCCTGGGAGCGCGGGGCAGGAGGGGACGTGTGGGCTCCCGTTGTGAGGAGCCCCATGACTCCCACCTCTTGCCCCCTCTCCTGCCTGGGCTGGGGCTGGTGCCAACCGCCAGTGTATCCGCCCCGTATAGGCTACCCTCCCGCCGGCGATCAGCGGCCACCTCGGTTACCACCGTGGACTGCTCCTGCGGGCGTGACCCTTCTTTGCCTTTTTAAACAGCCCCAGGGTCCAGGTGTCGCGATGCCTGTGCCCGAGAGAACCCGCCAAACACTTCCTCTGGTAGATCGGAGCGGATCCTCCATGCATTGAGGAAAGGGAAAAAATTATTTTTTTAAAACTCCTGTGCAGAATCTGTGGGACGATACACCTGTCAGAGAGAGAGAGAGGAGAGAGAGAGAGAGAGAGAGAGAGAGAGAGAGAGAGAGAGAGATAAAAGAAGCCATATTGGCACGGCTTTGAGGACCGTGCATTGTGAAAATCCTTCTATTGCCGGGGCGCGGTGGCCACGCCTGTCATCCCAGCCCTTGGGAGGCTGAGGCAGGAGGATCGTGAGGTCCGAGCCAGCCTCTGCCATGGCGAGGCCCTGAGCCACTCAGGGAGACCCTGTCTCTAATAAAATGCAAAAAGAGGCTGGGGAGGGGGCCCAGGGGTCGAGGGCCCCTGAGTTCCATCCCCAGGTACCAAAAAGAAGCAAGACAATCGTGCCATTCCAGGAGCCGCTGCTGGTCTCTTCCCGCAGCACGTTTGCAACCTGTCTTGCGCGAACGCCTCTGCGCACCCACGCCGGGTCCCGAGGATTTGGGGCTGGGGGCAGTGCCAGGCGCCCCCTGGGCGTCCCTTGTATAGAAATGGAACCTCCTGACCCGAGACCCTCCCTGGACAGGTTTCCTGACTGGCTCCGTCCCCCCCACGGCCGGGGCCCACCCGCGGCAGGACCTGGGACTCTCCCACGGGCCCCGTGAGACCCAGGTGACAGCCCCCCGCCCCGCGCTCGGGCGCGGTGGACAGCAGCCTCGTGGTCAGCGAAAGGTCAGGGGGCCAAAATCCCCACGGCCCAGGGCGGAAGTGAGATTCAGGCCGCGGCCCGGGAAACCACCCTCTGGTGGCCGGGAGGTGGCTTCCCCGGGGACCAGGACGGCTGTCGTGGCCACCAGGGCTGTCAGAGGCCTGAGGTCTGCCCCCAAACGGGGTGACCACATTGTCCCCAGTGCTGGGGACGCTCTCTGTGTTGGCACCGAAAGTCCCACGTCCCAGGAAGCCCCCTGGGTCGCTGCCAACGCCGGCCAGTGATGGCATTTGGAAAGGGGTTGGGGTTGGGGACCCCACGTTGACAAAGACGTTTGGAGGTGACATACATGTCTGTGGCATGGATTTCCTTGCTGCTCAGCTCTCTCTCCTGCCTTTGCCCACTCGTGTCTTTGTCTCTGCGATTTTGGGGACCTCCAGGGACCCCGGCAGCGTCCCTCGGGACCCTGTCCACAGGCCCACCCAGGCCGTAGCAGGCATCGGAATTTCTTTCCTTTTTAAAGGCTGCGTAATATTCCATGGTGTGACCAGATAGCCAGTGTTTAAAAATGGAAACGCAAAGTGGCCACGTTGAAGCAGCAGCCGTCGGACCTCCGCGAACGCGACGCGCACGGTCTGGCTCTGATCGGCAAGGGTTTCATTTAGGTTTTTAAAATTCCTTTTGTTGATTTATTTATTATTATTATTTTTTTGCTTTTGTTGGTACCAGGCACGGAACCCAGGGGCACTGAACCACTGAGCCACCTCCCCAGCCCTTTCTATTTTTTTTTTTTTTAATTTTATTTCAAGACAGAGTCTCTGAACGTTGCTCAGGGCCTTCCTCAGTAGCGGAGGCCGGCCTCCAACTTGCCAACCTCCCACCTCAGCCTCGCGAATAGCAGAAATGGCCGGCGCGCAGCCCTGCACCTGCGGGAGTTATTGTCATTGTTCCAGCGGGCGCGCCCCCGAGGGAGGGCTCCGCGGTGAGGGCCTGAGCGCCCTTGGCCTGGGCTGCCGCAGGTGCCGTCCACGGGGGCGCCCAGGGCTCTCTCCACGTTGGATATCTTCAAGCTACGAGGAGGTTCGGGGTCCTGAGCCCGGCATGCGCCGGGGCCTTTTGCCCAACCAGGTGCCCAGGGTCGAGGGACTGGGCAGATCCGGCCTCAGCCCCGTGAGACCTCAGAGCTCCCCTGGAGGCTGCACCACGCCCGGCTCTCACAGTCCAGGGAGGCCCCATCCCCGGGAGGTGCCCCAGGACCGTGGCACGGCCCTGCGGACCACACCCTGTCGAAACCAGATGGTTCCCTCCTCCCTGCAAAGCTCCTGACGCCCTGATCCCCCAACCTGTGAGCAGGCTTCCCGGGGTGACTGAAGGTGTTTGCACACGTGACCCGGGAGCTCGAGATGGGGGAGGGTCTGTCTCGTTTTGCTCAACAGAACACCCTGCATTGTTGCATCCTTTCACTATTTGTCCTTGTTCGTGGGCTGAGTAGTATTCTTCTTCTTCATGGCTGACTTATATTCCATCAGGTCCATATACGACTCCGGAAATGAAGGAAATGAAGACCACACACCACACAGTTATCTGTGTGCCCATATTTAATGCACTATTGTCCACAGGGGTGGCCATTAATGGAGGAATGGATGGGGAAACCGCACTGGGCGTGGGCTGTTTCAAGGCACTAACGTTGTGCCCTTTTTTTCCAGCAGCCCCAGGAACCCCGTCCCCTGGCCCCCACCCCAGCTGGGCTCCCCTGACCTGATGCAATTGCCCTTTTAAAAATAGAAAGCGACCGTGAACGTGGCTCTGTTTTCCTCTTTGTTTTTTTTTCCCTTTACTGCACATCTGCCTGTGCGCCTTGTTCATGAGAGTCTAATATTCCCAGCACTCACGGGAGTCGAGCGGACCTCCATCTGCTGTCTCCTGGTCTGGGGGCTCCCCGCACCTCGGGCTGTCCCCTGAATGCACAGAGGGGCGGGGTGGGGGGACCCTCTCTCCCCGGCCCTGTCCTCAGCAAATAGCAGAGGGCGACACACAGAGACAGACAAAGGACGGTCTCCGCGCCTTGGGGGCACAGCCAGCCACGCTGTGGCTTCTCGTGTGGGTCCCCAAAACCAAGCCACGGTGTCACTTTGAACTGTCCCCTCTCACCCGAGTCCCGGGGCCTCTATTGAAAACCAAAGGCAGGGGCCAGACCAAGACCAGCGCCCCCAAGAGCGGGGCTCAGGGTCCCCTGGGGGGGCTGGCCGCGGAGGCTGGACGCTCTCATGCACGGATGTGTCCCTGAGGTGCCGTCCCCAGGTCCCCAAGGTGCTTCAGTCTGGCCATGCACAGGCCTGGCCTCGCAGACCGAGGATCTGATGCACAGAAAGCGCCCCCCCACCCCAGGGGGGCGTGGCTTGCAACAAATAGATACACTGTAGCCGCCCGCACTGCGCCTGCGCAGGGATGGATACATTGTAGCCGCCCACGCTGCGCCTGCGCAGGGATGGATACATTGTAGCCGCCCGCACTGCGCCTGCGCAGGGGTGGTTACCTTGCAGCAGCAGCACCTCCGGGGGTGCAGCGGCCTCTTCCGCACAGGGCGTGGGGTCCCCGGCCCAGGAGTGGGGAGGGGGTCTCGCCCCAAGTGCCTGCCACGTCCAGTGTCCTTTCCAGCAAATGCCACTCTTTCAGACCCTCCATCGGTGCCTCCAGTTTCCCCCCGCTGCCTGCTTCTCGGTAAAGGAGGGGACGAGGCCAGGCATGTAACCACCAGCCTGGGCGGTTACATCAACAGAGGTCTATCGCCCCCGTGCTGGAGGCTGGGGCCCGAGGTCCAGGTGGGGCGGGGCCGGGCTCCTCCCGGGGCCTCTCCCCTGGGCTTGCAGAGGCCCGCCTTCTCCCCGGGTCCTCACAGGGCGGTCCCTCTGTGTGCGAGGACTCCAGTGCTGCTGGGCCAGGGCACCCTGGGGACCTCACTGCAGCTCCGTCCCCTCTGCAAAGCCCTGTCTCCACACACAGCACATGCCAAGGTCCTGGGTCCAGGGCTGAGCCGAGGGGCCTTGCAGAGACCCTGTATTCACCCCCCACACCCCAGCTACGCCCCCTCCGATAGTTTAAATAAGCCACTCTCACATAAACCGGGGGAGGCCGTAGTGGGACCCGCCACAATCCGGTCCTCCTCGAGCCCCCGTAGCCATATCGTGGCCAGGCGGAGGCGAAAACCCGTTCATTTTGAACGTGCATTTAATGCCGGGCGCGGGGGGCGCACGCCCGTCATCCCAGCACTGGGGAGGCTGAGGCAGGAGGATCGCGAGGTCCAAGCCAGCCTCAGCCATGGCGAGTCACTGAGCCACTCAGGGGAGACCCTGTCTCTAATAAAAATGCAAAAAGGGCTGGGGGTGTGGCCCAGGGGTCGAGGGCCCCTGAGTTCAATCCCAGGTACAAAAAAAAAAAAAAAAAAAAAAAAAAAGAAAGAAAGAAAAAAAAAAAGAAAAACGCACTTAAGAAAACAATCTGTAGAAATCCCCTCGGGCCTGAGAAAGAGGAACCTCCCCCGGAGGCCGGGAGGCCGCTGGGCTCCGGGTTTCGCAACCTCCCCGCAGTGACTCCAATCTGCGGGATCGCAGGTTGCTCAGCCCCCGGGGACCGGGGCGGGTGTCCGTCACCAGGTCCGTCCGTCAGGGGACAGAAGCCGTCGGGTTGGCAACAGAGTTCTCGGCACACGGCAGCCTCCGCGCGGCACCAGGAGGACGGGTCCCTGAGGACCTGCGTGGCCATCCCGGGGGGGTCGCTCAGACAGGTCCCCGAGGCCAGCGCACCCACGTCATCGCTGTCCTCCCCCCCCCCCCGCCTTGTAAGTCTGGGGACCCCGGGGGTGTGGGCAGGAGGACCGCGGACTCCGCAGCTGGAGGGGCGGATTGGGCATGCTATAAGGGACACAGGGGGACGCGGGGACGCCTGCGGCTCACTTTGGGTTTTCTGTCCTCGGGGACGGCGGGGAAGTCCCTTCTGGTTTCCCACGATTAGACATCCTGGGCGTGTGGCGTTTCCAGAGGTCTCTCTCCGCCTCTGGGACATCGGAGATGCAAAAGGGACGCGTCCCTGTCACCCCTGTCTGGCTGGTACGTGACCTGAGGCTCGGGGACAGGGACATGCAGCCCAGGTCCCTGGGTGACCAGCAACAGAAGCTGGACCTCAGCTGGCTGAGGGGAACGTGGAAATGGTCAAAGTGGATGATTGAGACCTGCAGGGCGGCTTCAGGCGTGGCTGGATCCAGGAGCTGGTTCTGCCGCGGCAGCCTGCGCGGTTTCCCCACTGACTGATATTTCGGCTCCGCCCGTCCCTGCCTCCTTGGTCGCAGCCGACGGTGTCCCTGACCCTCACGCTGGCACCCGTCACTCTGTACTTACAGAGAGCAGCTTTGTCTCTCCGTTTCCGTTCAGTCCACGCGAAGGGCTCACGCCCCGCCCGTCCTCCCAGCTCTCGGGAGGCTGAGGCGGGAGGATCGCGAGTTGGAGGCCAGCCTCGGCAATTTAGAGAGACCCTGCCGCTAAGTAGAAAAAAAAGAACAAGGGCGGGGGGACGGGGCTCAGCGGTTGAACACCCCGGGTGGGTCTCACGGCCCGGGGGACACTGCCCGTCACACAGACAATGAGACCGAGCTTCAAAGGGACGCGGTGTGAGGCGAGGCCGGGCGGGCCCAGCCCTCACTCAGGGCCTCTCAGCTCGGCTCCCGGCTGAGTCACGGGGCTGGATCGAGGTCCCCGGGGGCTCTCCCGCCCCTCCTGCGTCCCCCCAGGGGTGTGACAGCAGAGCTGCTGGGCCTTTGCTGGGCGGCAGGCCCGGGGACCGCGTGCTGCACCCGGCTGTCCCGTGGCTGGCCTCCAGGCCCACGGCTGAGGGACGCCGTCCCCCGGGGCAGGAGCAGCCTCACCTGGCCCATGAGGTAAACGGCCGCAGCCCGGAACTTTCTCCTGACCCGCGCCTTCCACAGGGGACGCGTGTGCAGACGCCCCCGAGGGCCACAGTTAGGGCCCCCAAAACATGGAGGGTTGGCCTGGGGACCCCCCTGTCCCCTGGAAGCGCTGGTGTGGCCCGCGCTCCCTGGGGTGCGGGAAATGGCAGGAGACGAGGGGGAGAGAAAGGCGGGGTGAAGACTCGGGGCGAGCGGGGAGCCCGGAGGAGCGTCTCTGCGTTTCCAGAACATTCTCCCACCCACAAGGAGACCTGGTCCCCATGAGACACCCCCAGATCTCTGCCCCAGCTCCCAGCAACCACGAAGCACCTTCCTGTCCCCGTGGGCTGGCCTGCTCTGGGTAAATCGCGTGCCCTCGGGTGTCGGCATCTGTCGCTGAGTTGCGCATCCTTGAGGCCCAACCAAGTGCCTGCAGGCACAGCTCCGTTCCTCTTCCTGGCTGAGTAATATTCCACCGTGGGGCACACACGTCTGTGTGGATGGGCTCCCCCGTGGACACGGCCGCTGTGGAGATCCAGGCCCAGCTCTGCTCTGACGTCTGCCATCTGTTGTCTGGGGTGGGGACGCTGGGGGGGACCGGCCATCGTTGTGAACTCCGACGTTACAGGGTGACCTCTAAGATTTGGAGGAACCGAGCGGCCATTGCCCAAGTGGCTGCGCCATTTGCCTTCCCAACCGGCCCATCTGGGTTTCCCTTCCGCCTGGGGCCACCGGCGCCTTGATTTCAACCGCCTCGGTGGCCGTGAAGTGGCCTCTCTGAAACTAGCTGTCACTTTTTTTTTTTTTTTTTTTTGGTCTTGGGGATTGAACGCAGGGGCCCTCGACCCCTGGGCCACGTCCCCAGCCCTTTTTTGTAGTTTATTAGAGACAGGGGCTCCCCGAGTGGCTCAGGGCCTCGCCATGGCTGAGGCTGGCTTTGACCTCGCCATCCTCCTGCCTCGGCCCTCCCCAGTGCTGGGATGACAGGCGTGGCCACCGCGCCCGGGGACAGCTGTATTTTATTTATTTATTCTTACCGGGTGCTGGGATCGGACCCGGACATGCCCATGAGGTAAAGGACCGTCCGTGTTTCTCTGAGCCCCTCGGGGACCCTTCCGTTCCATCCGAGCAGGAGCAAATGTCCCCCCTGCTCTGGGCCGGCGGTCACTGGTGCCGGAGGTGCCCCACCAAGCTCATCTCCATCCTGGCTGCGATCCCACCCCCACGTCTTGCCCGTCTTGGGACCTGCTGTGGCCGCGGGGCTCTGCAGAGGCCGTTAGTGGAGGGTCCTGAGGTGGGCTCCCCCCGGGTCAGGTGGCCTCGTGCAGTGGCCGTGTCCTCACAGAGACAGAAGAGGGGACACGGACACAGAGGAGGGGCCCCGTGGAGACGCAGGCAGCGGCTGGAGGGACGGGGCCGCCGGCCCAGGCGCCTGGAGCCCAGGAGCTGGGGAGGAGCAGGAGCCTCCCTGGAGGGCCGTGGAGGGAGGTCGGCCTCTGCCCTGGCCCAGCCTCTGCCCTCCGGGGCTGGGAGCCCACTGAGCGTGTGGACTTCTATCGCCATGGCCCCAGGACTGCCCAGTTCCTGGTCTGGTCACTGTTCCCGAGGACACGGGGCTCACGGATCTTGCCGATCCCGGGAGCGTCACCAAACACTCCGAGGATCGCACCGATGAAGAGCCCGAGGGCCCAGGAAGGCCGGCGCACCCTCCCTGTCAGCCCCCGTCGTGCTTTCGTCGGACCAAGCAGCTTCCCAGCCCCGAGTCCCCGGCCCTCCGTCAGCAGCCGTGGCCTTGCGTCCCCTCGGCCCATCGGGGTGAGGTCACCGAGTAGCACGTGCAGGACGTGACGATGCGAGGGGCAGGAAACGCAGGTCGGGGGCCGCGGGGGCCCCCCTGGGCAGAGCTGCTGGGTGCTGGGAGACAGGGCGTCGTCCTGGGTGTCCCCAAAGGCACCTGGGATGGCCCCAGCACCTGCCAAGGCCAGTTCCTGTAGGGGAAACACGAGTGTGGCCAGGTGCGGATTGATGCATCTGCTCCTGACGGCCACCGGGCCACCACCTCTGTTCGATCTCCAGCCCAGATGCTGGGTATTTTCCACCCTTCCCCTCCGAGGGTCGCACAGCTAAGCCATCAGGGATGCCACTCGGAACGGCCAAGAAGCAGAGGCCACCCACGGGTGAATAAACAGACTGTGGTCATCTGCAGAGGGGAATAGTACTCGGCCATGAACAGGAGGCATTCTGCCGTGCAGAAACTAGGGTTCAGGGTGCGAGAAGCCGGTTGCCATTCTGGCCGTGGGACTTGTCCCCGCAGAGGCCGATCCACACGGGCAGAAAGTGGATGCGCAGCCGTCAGGGGCTGAGCGGGGAAAGGAGGAACGGGACTCACTGCGGCCCGGTTCTGGGGGGTATGAGAATGTCGTGGGCCCCCGCGTGGTGCTGATGGGGTTGCATCTGTGCATTGGATAAAAGACAGACAGAAAGAAAAAGCCCCGCCTCGGCGCCCACGGTAACCAGGTGGCCTTCTGTGGTCGGTTAATAGCGCCTCAATAAAACGGTTGGGTAAGCAAATCAGGACAGGGGATCCGCACTGGGGCCGGCCAGGGGAGGCAGCCCCGGCCTCCCTGCAGGGTCGCAGGCCTCCTCCTGCTGGGGCTGCGCTCGGGGGGCCTCCTCCATGGCCCCTTGCCACCTGCGCCCCCCGCTGTGCAAACCGCAGGCGCCTGTCTGTTTGCAGGGAGCCGCTGAGGCCGTTGGGGGCTGGTTTCCTGATTAACCGCGGTGCAACCCGCGGAGCCGCCGGGCCCTGACCGCTGGGGACGGCCACATGCAGAGCCAGCACTGTGGGCGGGGCAGCCGGGGTGCAGGGGCCGTACCCCCGGGCCCAGGGGCGCTCACTGAGGGGGAGGGGAGGAGGCGGAGGCTGAGCACGGAGGTCGGAGGTCGGGCCTCACCTGCGCCCCGCGGCTCTGGCTCGGGTTCAGGGGCGGGTGGTATTTAAAGGGGCCCCAGGCCCAAGTGGGCAGCCGCGGGGTCACCCCGAGCGCGCAGCTCTGTGGGCTGTGGTTTTGCAGGGCGCAAAAGAGAGGCTGATTTTTTTTTTTTTTTTTTTTCTTTTTAACTGGGGGACGGAACCCAGGGCCGCTTTGACCCACGGAGCCACATCCTCGGCCTTTTAAAAATGATTTTTTTTTTTTTAATTTTGATCTTGCTCCATGGTGTAGAGATTTGCTCCATGGCGGAGGCTGGCCTCCAACTTGGCCATCCTCCTGCCCCCAGCCTCCCGAGTCGCTGGGATGACGGGCGTGCACTCAACCGCGCCTGATGGACACTTTTTTTATTTTTTATTTATATATATATATTTTTTGTAAAAGAAAAAGCACCCTAAGTTATGCGCTTTGTCCCCCAAAGTTGTTCTTGTGTCTCTGGGTCAGAGTTGATTGCTGTGGCACCGTCAGAGCCGGGTCTGCACCCCAGGGCGGGGTGCGGCTTGTTTCCCGGCAAGGGGTCACCCCCGGGGAGCCGGCAGCAAGTCCCACCTCAAACTGAAACCCGGTGCCGCTTTCAAATGGCTTGGAGGAAATTCTGCAGCGGCTTGGGTAGAGATTTTTTTTTTCGTTTTTTCTTTTCTTTCTTTCTTTTTGGTAGCAGGGATCGAACCCAGGGGCGCTGAACCCCGGAGCCACACCCCCAGGTCTTTGGTGTGTGCTTTACTCCCACACGGGGTCTCCCTGAGGGGCTTAGTGACGCAGCTGCTGAGGCTGGCCTCCAACTTGCCAACCTCCTGCCTCAGCCTCCCTCCTCCTCCTCCCCGACCGCTGGGAGGACAGGCGCGGCCACCGCTCCCGGCTTCGAAGGTGTTTTCGGAAGGGAGCAGCAGCCGGGCGGGGGAGGGGGCGTCACGGGGACTTCAAAACGGGTCGCGTCGCCCGCCTGAAGGTCCCCTGCGGTCGCGCAGGTGCGTGGTGCTGACAGAGTCCGAGCGGGGGGGGCGGCGCCGGGGCTCCAAGGTCCCTCTGCAGCTGGCGGGGGCGGGGGGACCTCCTCGGTCCACCCCAGGTCCTGCGGCCGGGCTTTGGGAGCCCTGGGCTGGACGCAGCAGCGCGCAGGTGCAGGTTTTCTGGCCTCCGCAGGGAACAAAAAATAAAGAAAAGAAAAAAGAAAGACGAGAGGAGGAACACTCCAGGGCGGGGCGGTGGGTCCAGCAGGACTGGAGGGTGCAGATGGCGCTGTCCCCGGCCAGGCGCGTCCCTGTCCCCCGCTCGCTGGGGGCACCGAAAGTCCCCGGAGCCAGGGCCTCCGCGGCCCCGAAATAGCGTAGCCTGGTCCCCGCGAGCCCCAGGAGGTCTCTCTGCAGGGGACAAGGCAGGAGTCGGCGCTGGGCGGGTCCTGGGGGCGGCGACTGCGGGCGCCGGGACGCGCTACTTTGTTGCCAGCGCCCGGAGACCTTGTCGCCTGTGGAGGCTGCACGGGGCACTGGTCCAGGGCTCATGGCGCTGGCCCGTCTTCAACACCCGGGGTGAAGCAGGAGCCCGGGCTGCAGCCCGGACGCAGGGTTCCGTCCTCTAGGGCAGAACCTCAGACTTTGACCTGCGGCCCTTCGACTGATTAGTCCAGGCCCACCCCCACCCCCCAAGGATTTTCTACTTAAAGTCCGCTTTAAGTCACCCCAGAAAACATCACACCCCCCCCCCCCGCAATGTCGCTGAGCCTCGTGGACAGAGTGGGCCACGGGGGGGGGCGGGGGTCACCACCCCAGATGGGATCTCCCCAGTGTGGGAGCGGCAGGGGCCACACAGAGACCACGAGACAGCCCCGGGGCCCCCCAACCCGTCATGCTGTGCACAGACGGCATGGCCCCCCACCCCCCCCCCAAACGAGGTGAGCATATTTGGACAAGGTGACGGTAACTCATTTGCAAAGCTAAGAAAGGGAACAAGATGTCACCCGGGGCAGACGGCAAGGTTGAGGCCACGTGGGGGCCCGGTCCCCTGTGCCCTTGCAGCAGCGCCTATGGCAAGTCCCAGCCTCCCTCCGGAGGCTGCTCTGGTGCTATAGGCACTTGCCTTTCCTGTGTCGGGGGGCCCTGCTGGGAACAGTGGATCTTGAAAACACCCCAAGAGACCGACGTTTCGTGGTCCCCATCTCCTCCTCCAATCTCCAGCCTTTAAATGCCTAAACCCCAGGGGATTGGGGACAGGTGCGGTGGCACACGCCTGTCATCCCAGTGGCTCAGGAGGCTGAGGCAGGAGGATCACAAGTTGGAGGCCAGCCTCTGCAACTGAGCAAGATCCCATCTGAAAATTAAAAATTTAGGCCTGGTGCAGGGGCACACGCCTGTCATCCCGGCCACTGGGGAGGCTGAGGCAGGAGGATCGCGGGTTCAAAGCCAGCCTCAGCCATGGCGAGGCCCTTAGCCGCTCAGGGACACCCTGTCTCTAATAAGAGACAAAATAGGGCTGGGGGCTGGGGCCCCAGGGGTCGAGGGCCCCCGAGGTCAATCCCTGGTATCTCCCCCCCAAAATTAAAGGGCAGCTCCCAGATTGGGGTCCCCGGTAGAGCCAGATGCCCGGGGGATGGATTGGCAGTCCCTTGGCCAACGGAGCCGTCCCCTGTGGACCAGGGTGGCGGCGGCACAGCGCGGCCTCTGTGGAGGCAGGCACAGCCGCCTCCTGGGACCCTGAGGAGGCTGGAGACCTCGACGTGACCCTGACGAGGCTGGAGACCTCATTGTGACCCTGTGCGAATGAGGAACCAGGCTCAGCGAAGCCAGCCTCTGGGACATTGCTCCGCACAGCGGGGTGACCCACATCGTCTCTCCTGTGCTGGGACCCAGGCTTGCTCCCGGGGTTCTTGGCTGCGGGGCTCCACACCCCCTCCATGGCCACGCCCAGCGTCCTCACGGACCCAAAGTGGAAGCCGCGGCGGCGAGCCTCAAGACGCGCTCCCTGAACCTTCAGGTGCAAGGACACCCAGAAGGAGCCCAGGCGGGGCTGGCGGCTCAGGGGCCCCAGTGTCAAGCTGCAGGTGGAGGGACAGGTCCCTGGGGTCCTGCTCCTCCCACCCTGGCTGGGGTCCCACGGCGAGGACCAGAGCGCTGGACCTCGCTGCCCACGCAGCCCCTCCTGGCCGAGGTGTGGGCGGGCTTCCCGAGCTCTCCGTGCGCCCGCCGAGGGTTGGGTGTCTGTGGGCATGCAGTCTGCGCGTGCTGGGGGCGACAGGGAGTGACAGAGAGAGAGAGAGACCACAGAGAGGCAAGGAAGGAGAGAAAAGAGGAGGTCGGTAGAGTCGGTGGGAACCGTGTCCCGGTGAGCACGTCACTAGCCTGCGGCCCCCGGCCCCCTCGGCTGCTGGGAGACCCCGCCACCGCCCTCCGCACCTGGTCTGCATGGCTGTTAGATCTTCTTATTCTACTACTCTTAAAATTCGTCCTAATTCGTTCCGCGTGACTGCAGAAGGCACTCGGACGCGTCCTACATAGATGGAGTGTCACTTGGCCTCCTTCTGCTTGTACGCGCTGTGGACTCACACAGGTCACGATGTCCCATTCATTCTACTGTCCCTCCTACCTCACGCCCTCCCCTCCCTTCACTCCCCTCTGCCTGATCCACAGTCCCCCTCTCCTTGTCTCTAGGGACACCCCCTTATTGTGAATCAGCATCTGCGTATCAGAGAGAACATTTGGCCTCGGTTTTTTTGAGATTGGCTTATTTTGCTTAGCATGATAGTCTCCGGCTCCATCCATTTACCGGCAAATGGCATCATTTCATTCTTCTTCATGGCTGAGTAATATTCCATCGTGTATCCGTAGCACATTTTCTCTGTCCGTTCATCTGCTGAGGGACACCTACGCTGGTTCCATAGTCTAGCTATTGTGAATTGAGCTGCTATAAACATTGATGTGGCTGTGTCCCCGTAGTATGCTGATTGTAAGTCCCTTGGGTATAAACGGAGGTGTGGGACAGCCGGGTCATATGGTGGTTCCATTCCAGGAGATGGTATTTATCGTGCATTTGCTCTGAAATTTGGTGGGAGATTGACAGACAGAAAGAAGGGACGGAAGGAAGCCTGGGGAGGCAGCCCACGCCTGTCATCCCAGCCACTCGGGAGGCTGAGGCAGGAGGATCAAGAGTTCAAATCCGGCCTCAGTACCAGTGAGACCCTAAGCCACTCAGTGAGACCCTGTCTCTAATTAAAATACAAAATAGGGCTGGGGTGGGGCTCAGGAGTTGAGGGCCCTGGGTTCAATCCCCAGTACCAAAAAAGAAAAAAGAAGGAAAGAATCAGAGGAAGGAAAGGAGGGAGGGAGGGGAGGAGGGAGGGGGAAGGAGGGAGGGGGAGGGAGGAGAAGGAGGGAGGGAGAAGGAGGGGAAGGAGGAGAAGGAGGGAAGGAGGAGAAGGAGGGAGGGAAGGGGAAGGAGGAGGGGAAGGAAGGAGGAAGAGGGAGGGAGAAGGAGGGAGGGAAGGGGAAGGAGGGGAGGAGAGGAGGAAGAAGGGGGAAGGGAGGGAAGGGGGGAGGAGGAGAAGGAGGGAGGGGGGAAGGAGGGGAAGGACGGAGAAGGAGGGAGGGAGGGGGAAGGAGGGAGGGGAAGGAGGGAGGGGAAGGAGGGAGGGGAGGGAGGGGGAAGGAGGGGAAGGAGGAGAAGGAGGGAGGGAGGGGGAAGGAGGGGAAGGAGGGAGGGGGAGGGAGGAGAAGGAGGGAGGGGGAAGGAGGGGAAGGAGGGGAAGGAGGGGGGAGGGGAAGGGGGGGAGGGAGGGGGAAGGGGGGTGATGGTGAGGGAGTGAGGGAGGGGGAAGGAGGGAGGGGGAGGGGAAGGAAGAATAGAGGGAGGGGAGGGAGGGGGAATGGCTGGGAGGGAGCGGGAGGTCCCCATCCTCCATGTCCCATGGTCACCAGTCATTTCTGGCCCCAGGGCTGGCCGGTCCCCCTCCCATGCTGACCCTGGCCCCTCCTTTGCAGCCACGCAGCCCCGCCCTTACGATGCTGGCACCGCCCCCTGGAGCGTGATGGGCGTGGCAGACATGAACGTGATGGCGTGATGGGCGTGGCGGACAAGAACGTGACAGCGTGATGGGCGTGGCGGACTTGAACGTGACGGCGTGACGGGCGTGGCAGACAAGAACCTGAGGGCGTGATGGGCGTGGCGGACTTGAACGTGACGGCGTGACGGGCGTGGCAGACAAGAACCTGACGGCGTGATGGGGCGTGGCGGACTTGAACGTGAGGGCGTGATGGGCGTGGCAGACAAGAACCTGAGGGCGTGATGGGGGCGTGGCGGACTTGAACGTGACGCGTGATGGGCGTGGTGGACTGGAACGTGACGGCGTGACGGGCGTGGCAGGCGCGAACGTGACGGCGTGATGGGCGTGGCGGACTGGAACGTGACGGCGTGACGGGCGTGGCGGGGCGCGCACGTGCGGCGTGATGGGCGTGGCGGACTGGAACGCGACGGGCCCGGGACAACGCGACGCTGCAGATGCTGCAGAGCCGCGCCATCGCGGTGGCGCTGCCGGTGGTGTACTCGCTGGTGGCGCTGGTGAGCATCCCCGGCAAACCTCTTCTCGCTGTGGGTGCTGTGCCGGCGCATCGGGCCGCGCTCGCCGTCGGTCATCTTCATGATCAACCTGAGCGTGACGGACCTGCTGCTGGCCAGCGTGCTGCCCTTCCAGATCTACTACCACTGCAACCGCCACCACTGGGTCTTCGGCCCGCTGCTCTGCAACGTGGTCACCGTGGCTTCTACGCCAACATGTACTCCAGCATCCTCACCATGACCTGCATCAGCGTCGAGCGCTTCCTGGGCGTCGTGCACCCGCTGGCCGCCCGCGCGCTGGCGCCGCCGCCGCTACGCCGTGGCCGCGCTGGCCGGCTCCTGGGCGCTGCTGCTGGCCGCGCTGTCCCCGCTGGCGCGCACCGACCTCACCTACCGCGTGGCCGCGCTGGGCATTGTGACGTGCTTCGACGTGCTCAAGTGGACCATGCTGCCCAGCTGGCCACCTGGGCCGTCTTCCTCTTCACCGTCTTCGTCCTGCTCTTCCTCATCCCCTTTCCTGGTCACCGTGGGCTGCTACACGGCCACCATCGCCAAGCTGCTGCGCACCCCGACGGCCACGGGCAAGGCCAGCGGCGGCGCGCCGTGGGCCTGGCCGCCGTGGTGCTGCTGGCCTTCGTGACCTGCTTCGCGCCCAACAACTTCGTGCTGCTGCTGCACATGGTCAGCCGCCTGTTCCTGGGCCGCAGCTACTACCACGTGTACAAGCTCACGCTCTGCCTCAGCTGCGTCAACAACTGCCTGGACCCCTTCGTCTACTACTTACTTCGCCTCGCGCGAGTTCCAGCTGCGCGTCCGGGACTACCTGGGCTACGGCCGGCTGCCCAGCGACAGCCAGGACACGCGCAGGGACAGCGGCTTCTCGGGCCGGACGCTCTCGGCGCGCTCCGCGTCCGCGGGCCACGGCGACGGGCTGGACGGCGGCGGCCGGCCCAGCCTCCACAGGCAGGAGAGCGTCTTCTGAGCCCGGCGGCGGCCTCGGGGACGAGCCCCAGGGGACGCCGGGCACCGGCGAGGACATGCCTGTCTGTGGCCACCCAGGAGGTCTGCACGGGGCAGGCCCAGCCCTTGCACGTGTGGAAACTTTTGGGAGCAAGACGGGTCCCCGGGTTGCTGTGGATTCACCTTTGACCCGTCCCCAGATTCTGCCCGGGGACAGCGGAATCCAGCCTGGGCAGGACGGGATGCAGGCGGCCATCTGTGCGCAGCTGGCCCTCTTGAAGGCTGTTCTGGGTTAGCCAAGGGGCTGCCCAGCCTGTCCCCACCTGGAGATGGGCACTGAGCCCCTCAGCCCTCCCCCCCACACACTGCATAGGGACACGTCCCCTGGTGACATCGTCCTGCAGATGCAGCACGCGGGGAGGTGACCCTGCTCACCACACCAACAGCACTCCCGGGTGCCCCCTCCCTGGCCCGGCCCCGCCAGCGGCCGCACACTGGACTGTGGGTGGGATTCACGTGCGGTCACTCTGGCCATTGTGGTGCCTGCGAACGAGCCAGGTGACTTGGGGAGCTCCTGGGATCATGGAGGATGAGGTCCCCCCATGCCCCTGCAGGAAGGCGCCATCTCCAAGGGCTTCCGGAGAGGCCACTCAGGGACACTGCTGTTGAAGCCACAGGCAGCAAGCCCAGAGGGCTCGGGAGGGAGCAGCCGGCCGCAGGCACGCACCTGGCTGCTCCCCACATGCCGTTCGGGGACCAGGCACTGGACAAAGCGTGGAGCCCACAAATGTGCCTGAGCGTCCCCTCCTGGGCCCCCTCGATGCCCACCGGCCGGGCAGCCTCCAGGACGGGCTTGGCCTCGCCTCCTGCCCCTGGGCCAGCTCACGCCTGTGCTCGCTCAGACCCCAGAGGACCCCCACCCCCGAGGCATCTGGGAAACCGACCCTGCAAAGTCCAGGGAGCTGGGCACCGGTGGGGCCAGCCAGGGCTCGGCTCTTGGTGCAGGTCATGAACGTGGCCCGCAGGCTCCCCCCGGGGACATAGCTCTGCAGCAGCAAGAGAAGAGCCGGCCAGGGGCCATCATGGTGGGAGGCCCCCAGTCCCTGCTTCCCGCGCTGTGGGGACACGCTCATGGTGCAGACTGCCCCTGCTGTCCAGTGGGCTGTCCTGCAGCACCTGTTTTCTCCCTAAGCTGCCTTGCAAGAAAAATAGAGATGGGTTCCTACTGGGGTGAGTGTCTTCCAGAGCCCGGCGCGGGTGGCGCACGCCTGTCATCCCAGCACCTGGGAGGCTGAGGCAGGAGGATGGCGAGGTCAAAGCCAGCCTCAGCCATGGCGAGGCCCTTAGCACCTCAGTGAGACCCTGTCTCTCATAAAATACAAAAAAGGGCTGGGGGTGTGGCCCAGTGGTCGAGGACCCCTGAGTTCAATTCCCGGTCCCCCCACCAAAAAAAAAAGTGTCCTCCAAAATTCAGGTCTACTGGACACTTCAGAACGGGACCTCGTGTGGACACAGGGTCTCTGCAGAGGTTCTTAGTGGAGGGTCCTGAGATGGACTCCTCCTGGATCAGGTGGCCCTCGTGCAGTGGCCGTGTCCTCCCAAGAGACAGAAGAGGGGACACCGTCACAGAGGAGGAGCCCCGTGGAGACGGAGGCCGAGGCTGGAGGGACGGGGCCACCAGCCCAGGAGCCCCAGGAGCGGGGAGAGGAGGAGGAGCCTCCCTGGAGGCCGTGGAGGGAGCTCAGCCTCTGCCCTGGTCCAGCCTCTGCCCTCCAGGACTGGGGACCTGGCTGGGTTCCTGCTGTTTTTAGACCCGTTTGTGGGAATCCCGGAGTGCAGCCGCAGTCGAGGAACAGCAATCTTCACCTGTCAGACGTGACGCTGGCACGTGTGACGTCCTGGTTCCTGAATGGGGGATTTGCGGAGGCCCACCTTGCCCTGTGCAGGTCCCAGGGTCCCCTGCTTCATGGGCCCCATCTGGGGAGCCCTGGGAGAGTCCCCGACACACCAACACCATCGCCACCAAAGGTTCCCAAACCCGGACACCCTGTCACCTGCATCCTGCAAGTGGCCCTGGCTCCTATCCCAGCTCGAGCTCCCGGCACCTTCTGCTCCTCCCCGAGGATGATCCCAAGGGTCACAGAGCGTCAGGACCTCCCACTGGACCCGGCTTGGTTTTTCGCGGCTGTTCCAGAGCTGAGGCAGAGACTTCAAGGGGAGGCAACTCCCAGCCAGCGAACTGCTCCGTGCTCGCGTACACAGCACGTTCCTGGAGTGGCCTGTGGGTGCCTCACGTGCAGAGGGAAAAAAAAATGTACGAAAAACCTCAAACCAGCAGCTCACAGCAGAGCCGAGGAACCCCCAAGCTCCTGTGGAGAATTCAAGTCGCGGTGACGGCAGCAAGACTCTCCTGCCCGCATCTGTCCCCTGGAGCACGCCAGACCTGCAGCCCCAGCAGAGGGAGGACGCTCCCCACAGAGGGCAGATCCAGCTGTGCTCTGCACCCTCAGGGCTGCAGACCCTCCTTTGCCCTGCCTGTGACCAGGGCCCAGCTCCCCAGATGTGACTCAGGCTCTGAAGTTTGCAGCTTCGTGACGTGTGTGTGTAGTGTGTGGCACAACCTGGACTTTGAAGGACCAGCACGTATTTTTGTGCGGCATTTTCATCATATTTCCCTGGGTGTGGGTTTTTCTGGAATCTTGCCCCCCTGCCCCAGTTACGGAGCCTCACATTCCCCAAATAATAGAGGGATGGCCACAGCTGCAAAGGGTCCCGTCCCTGTCCCTCGGAGATGCGGACACTTGTCAACTGTGGCTTTTAATTGCTCTCCAATGCATCAAAGATGGACCAGGGAAAGAGAATCTGTCGGCCACCAACATGGGGATGACTCAGGGGAGGTTCTCCGGGAGCCCCCCGCCCCCCAGAAGGGACCTCTTGGTGTTGTTCGTTTCTGCTTGTCTCCGGGCAGCTGTGCTGCTCTGCAGCGGGTCCTCGGGGCTGTGGGAACACCGCCTCTGCGGCAGGCATGAGCTCTCCAAGGCGGGAGGAGGGCGGGTGCTTAGGAGGACCGGAGGTTGAACGAGGGTCCTTAGATTGTCCTAAAATGCAAGATGTCAGGACCCACAGGGAAATCCCCAGATCCTGAGGCGCTTGCGAGGAGTCTTCCCGGTGGATCAGCGGGTTTACCCCCAGGGCAGGCACCACGGCCATCTTTCAAAGGAAGAAATGGTTCCCAGGAGAGCTAAAGGGACATGTCTGAGGTCCCGTGTCCCAAGAGTGGCAAAGCTCGGCGGGTGTACAATCCAGTCCCCAGCACCCCTGGAAGTCCTTGTCTTGAGTTTCATTCCTGTCTAACGTCAATGGACCATCTTTAAGGCCTCCAAGGCCCTCCGCCATTTAGGTTTTTGCTTGTCTTACTCAGCATCTGGAGTAGTGTGAAGTCAAGATGTCCCAGACTAGGACGGCCATCAAAGTGGCAGCCAATGGGCTCTCTTCCTCCTTAGCCAACCCGAGCCCAGGGATTGGGAGCTTGTAATGGCAGTGACCTCTGTGCTGGCTGCATCAGGGAGGAGCTGGGAGGGCAGGTGGGATGTGGGCCCGGTCCCTGGCGGAGCACATTTTTGGTACCAGCGTGGGTTTCTAGGTTATGGGGAAATGGTCCACGCTGACCTGCTCTGTTCATGTGCAGAAGGATGTTTGTGGAGC
Source organism: Tamias sibiricus (assembly GCA_025594165.1). Classification (NCBI taxonomy): domain Eukaryota; kingdom Metazoa; phylum Chordata; class Mammalia; order Rodentia; family Sciuridae; genus Tamias; species Tamias sibiricus. The sequence continues at coordinate 808,379 of CM046667.1, read as the reverse complement.
TCTTGGTATCCCCTTTGGGACTTGTCTGTCAATTTCAAAGCATCATAAAATAAAGTGTTTTTTTTTGTTTGTTTTTTAATCAAGTGGTCGGCTCATCTGTACAACAAAATAGGAGTCTTTGAACCTCCACAGTGGAGGACTGGGCTCATCCAGTATTTGCAGACAGCTGATGCTAGCTTAAGTGCCTGGGTGCTGGCTATCACAAAACACCCCAGCCCGGGTAGGGGGGCAGCTTATAGACCACAGACCCCACCTGCTCTCAGCTCTGCAGTTGCGGCCCAAGGTCCAGGTGGGGCGGGTGCGGGGTCTGTTGAAGGCTGCTTCCTGACTCCCAGGTGGCACCTGCTCCTGGGTCCTCACAGGGTGGAAGGGCAGGGGCCTCTCTGGGTCTCTTCTATAAGGACCCTCGTCCATTCCTGGGCTGCACCTCGTGAGCTGGGCCCCTCCCAGAGCCCACCTCCAGCCCCAGCACCTGGGGGAGGGTTCAACACAGGAACGCTGGGGGCAAGAGGGCACCTCGGGCACGTTTCTGGTGTGCGAGGTGAAAATCAATACTTGGTCCCTGACTGTGGCCTTTCCATCTGAATATCCCTTGGCCTTCCCTGGAGGGGAATCGCGGGGTGCTATTTCAAAGCAATGGTGGTGGCCTGGCTCCTGTCCACAGGCTCCTCAGGGAACGCAAAGCCCCAGCAATCTGGTGACAACTCTAGGGACTCCACAGAGGGACGATGGCATGGGCCATGTCACACAGCCAATCAGAGGTGCCCGTCAGGGCCTGGCTGGCGGGTGGCCACACCAGGGACGGGTGCTGGGCCGGACCTGCATCAGGAGGGTGGAGGAGGGGTCAGGGTCTCCTTCCTGCTCCCCAGGCCCACAGCCTCCTGTGGGAGCCACCAGGGAGCAGCAAAAAGGGGACCTTCAGGATCTGCTCTGTGAGGCTGCGGACGCCGTGGTGAGGGGACTTCAGGGCTTCTGGTCCCCCCGTGGCTGCTCCCAGCACCAGGGAAACCCATCACCAGCCTCATATCCATCATGTCTCCAAGCCACGTGCACGCACCCAGCCACCATCAGTCACCCAGACTCAGCAAGCGAGGGACGTATGCCCTGTCTGCACCTGCATATCTACGTATCAGCCACCGATCAGTTGAGCGGCCACCCCTGGGAGCTCCTACATCATCTGCCCCACCCGTGCTACCATGCGTCCATCCTCACCCACCCGGGGCCCTCATCTATCAGCCAGCTCCCGAGTTTGTCAATCGTCCACTGTGCTGGAACCTGTCTCAGCTATCATGTATCTGCACATGATCCGCCTGTGCGTCTACACCTATGTCTGTGATCTATGCACCATTCGCCCACTCACCTATCTACCTATCATCTGCCAACCTGTATGTCCATCTAGGTGTCCATCGTGCAGGTGTCCATCCACCATCCATTAACCCAACCAACATCCACTCATCCACCCATTCACCATCCACCACCAATCCATTCATTGATCCACCATCCATCCTCCACCACCAATCCATTCATCCACCATCCATCCATCCATCCACCAATCCCATTCATCGATCCACTATCCATCCATCCATCCATCCACCCATCCATTCACCATCCATCCACCACCAAATCCATTCATCCACCATCCATCCATCCACCAATCCATTCATCGATCCACTATCCATCCATCCATCCACCCATCCATTCACCATCCATCCACCACCAATCCATTCATCCACCATCCATCAACAATCCATTCATCAATCCACCATCCATCCATCCATCCATCCACCCATCCCAACCCACCACCACCAATCCCATTCATCAATCCACCACCATCCAGTCCACCACCAATCCATTCATCCACATCCATCCATCCATCAACAATCCATTCATCCACCATCCATCCATCCATCAACAATCCATTCATCATCCACCATCCATCCATCCACCCATCCACCCACCACCAATCCATCCATCCATCACCACCAATCCATTCATCGATCCACCATCCATCCATCCACCACCAATCCATTCATCCACCATCCATCCATCCACCACCAATCCATTCATCCACCATCCATCCATCCACCACCAATCCATTCATCCACCATCCATCCATCCATCAACAATCCATTCATCAATCCACCATCCATCCATCCATCCATCCACCCTCATCCACCCACCACCAATCCATCCATCCATCCACCACCAATCCATTCATCGATCCACCATCCATCCATCCACCACCAATCCATTCATCCACCATCCATCCATCCATCCACCACCAATCCATTCATCCACCATCCATCCATCCACCACCAATCCATTCATCCACCATCCATCCATCCATCAACAATCCATTCATCAATCCACCATGCCATCCATCCATCCATCCACCCATCCACCCACCACCAATCCATTCATCCACCATCCATCCATCCACCACCAATCCATTCATCGATCCACCATCCACCATCCACCCACCCAGGCACACATTCACGTGTCTCTCACCTGTCTCCCTGTCATTCACCTTTCTGTGTGATTTACGTGCTAACCATCTACCTATCATCTATCTATTACTCATTGTGTGTCCGTCTGTCTGTCCACCTATCTATCTCCCTGTCCAGGACACTTGTTCTCAACAAAGGACCTTCTCCCCATGCCAACCGAGGGAACAGTCCGTGGTGTCTGAAGTCACCTTTCCTCACCACAGCTTGGAAAAGAAGAGGCTATGCTCCTGGCCCCTGGTGTGTGGAGCCCAGAGAGGCCACTCCCACACCCTGCAGTGCACAGCACACCCCACCCCAGAGGACCCCCCAGCCGCAGACGCCCACAGTGCCCAGCCTGAGAAGCCCGAGTCTGACAGGAGAATGGTTCCACGTGGACAGAGCCCACGGCCAGCCCCGCCTCTCTAACCCTCTGGAGCTAGGAACGGCCCCTGAACCCGACAGGGCCCAGGGCAGGTGTGTCCTGGTGCCGATGCTCACAGCAGGCGCGCTGCCGGGAGCTCCGAGCGTGGGGCTGCTGCCTGCACCTGCTCCCGGGCTGCCCTGGCTGGCACCCGAGCGCAGAGGGCAGTGCCCTGAGCTCCTGGGACCCGACCCCGGGCCACTGCATGCAGCAGGGCTGCGGCGTGCTCTGTCCTGGCGCACACAGCCCTCGCGGATGGGAGCAAGGGGACACAGGCCCACAGCGCCGCAGCCCACGGCCCACATCAAAGACCACGGGTCATTCCCCCGTGGACCCCAGCAGCAAAACGCCTGTGCGCACAGAAGCAGCTCTGAGCGCCACCACGCCATCGCCCAGGCCTGTCAGAGAGTCCCCAGCCTTCTCCAGCTACCCTCCAGCCTTCAACCCGGTGGAAACTCAGAGTACGACTCTCTCCCTCGCTTTTTAAAACTGGGTACCAAGGATTGAACCCAGTGGTGCTTAACCCCTGAGCCCCGTCCCCTGACCTTTTTATTTCATTGAGACAGGGTCTCATTGAGTTGCTTAGGGCCTCCAACTTTCGATCCTCCTGCCTCAGCCTCCTGAGCTGCTGGGATGACGGGCGCACCACTGTTCTCTGCTAAGCACAAAATATCCATCTCTTCAGGCGTGAATGTGCGTATTTACGGCATTACATAATAACTAAACCTTCCTCACGTGATATACAGGATTCGTTATGTAATTCAGTTGTCTATTATTTACAAGTTTGCATGGAAATCTTTTCTTTTATACAGAAATTACTTTACATAGAAACCAATCGGTGAGCAACGCAGTGGGACCCTGTCTCTAAATAAAATAGAAAATAGGGCTGGAGATGGGGCTCAGGGGTCGAGGGCCCCGAGTTCAATCCCCAATCCACCCCCCTAAAAAAAAAAAAAAAAACACATGGAATATTCACACTACACTTAAGTTATTTGTTATGTATAATTTACTTAATATGTAAATCTCTTATGTGTCAATATTACACATAAATCATATATATTTATATAATATTTAAATGGAATGTATGACTTATAATTATAATAGAAATATGTATATAATTATAGTCTTTACATATTATTGATTATAAAAACTATGTAATCATATATAAATTATATATTTAAATTACATAAACTATTCTTTTGTATAGAAATGTATTATATGTAAATGACATCATATATAAATCATGTGTAATAGTCACATGACATATAATCTTATACAAATCTCTTTATATTACATATTATTTACTTTATATATAATTTCCATTGTCCATAAGTCATATATATTTTTATGATATTCAAGTTTATATCATCTGTCACATTATATATAAATCTCTTACAAATTATTTTGTATAGGCATTACGCATTTGCATTATTTTTTGGTGGTTGTTTCTAATCTTCATATTTTTAACATTTTTATATTTATATTTTTCTGGTTCTACTATTTTTTTTTTTTTTTTTTTTTTTTTTTGGTACCGGGGATTGAACTCAGGGGCACTTGGCCACTGGGCCCCATCCCCAGCCCTTTTTTGTATTTTATTAGAGACAGGGGTCTCACTGAATTGCTAAGGGCCTCACCATGGCTGAGGCTGGGCTTTGACCTCGCGATCCTCCTGCCTCAGCCTCCCAAAGTGCTGGGATGACAGGCGGTGCGCCCACGCGCCCGGCACAATGCATCACCTTTAATATATACATTTAAATCATCTTTAAATGCTACGTACTGCATGATTTGATGTCATAGACATCTCATGTATAAAGTATTATATGTAAATCATGCATTTTTGTCATTGATAAGCGCCTGGGCCAGGTGGTCAGCAGACACAGGACACAGAGCTGGCGGGAAGTCCCCTCACCGAGTGGACGCGCATGGACAAGGCTCTGTTCCCCAGACCCTGCAGGCAGATCTGAGCTCCCCCAGTCCCTGCTGGTGGCCCTGTGGTCACATCCTGTGCTCCAGAGCGGGAATCCTCACGAAGCTTTTGCAAAAGCAGAAGTGCTCACCATCATCGCCAACGTTCTGCCCTGCCTGGCGCTGGGACCCCCCTGTCTGTCCGGAATGTTCTCGGCACAAAAGACAGACAGCGGGGGTGATGCCGGCTGCAGGTCCTGCTGAGGCCCCTTAGACAGGACGCATCTGCGGGCCTGATTGGGGGACGCGGCCCTGCGTCCAGGAACAGGCACGGTGGGGAACCGTCAATCATTCCCTGGAAGCACCCTTCTGTGTCTAGGAATCCACGCGTGACAACGAAGCCACGCCCTCCCAGGCGCCAGGAGGGTGGTCACAGCGCTGTGTGCACCGGGGTGTGGAAGGCCGGCTTCCGCAGTGATGAAGGGGCGAATCCCGGACGATGCTGGCGGAGAGAGTCAGCGGTTATGGTGGAAGAAAGCCGCACGAGCCGGGCTGCAGGAATCCTCCGTTTTCCTTTTCTTTCTTGCAAGTATACAAGCACACTTCAGGGCAGCACGCATTCTATCTTGTGGTTACACAGGGTCACAAGACCCAGGGAAGCAGTAGCATGTTTATCTTTCACCCAACATCTCAAGGTTTGACACAAACAGGGATCACATGCATGCTGGTTTTGAACTTCCTACAATCTTGTTACGTTTGTCTGCAGTAGCCTGGACTCGATTCATCTTCTTGAGAATTCCTTGCAGCCATTCCTCCGCCCACCTGCACAATGGCCTGGATTTTAAAGCGCTTTCTACCACGGTCTTATTTACAGCCTAGGGGCAGGAAAAAGGGAGGCCTAGGCAGATGCTAGTCCTGAAGGACTTCACCCTAATGAACTTCTATACAACTACCCTAAACTATCCTCAAAACAAAACAAGTCCTTTACAATTACACAGAGGCTCGAACAGCCTTTTCTTGGTGCATAATGATTATAACAGAAGCGGTTAAAACAGTAGGCATTTACTAAGCTGCTTCTCTATTAGGAACTAATTATATCGGTAATTAAAAAAAAAAAAAAAAAGAATGTTCTCCAACTTCCAGCTGGATTCCACCAGGTTACAACTTTTAGAACCAGTTTCGTTCTGTTGAAACAGCGACCCCTGGTGGCCACACGGCAGAACTACACACAGGTCGCAAACTGCAAGAGCAGACACAAAGTTGACTCTGTCAGTCCCGTGAAGGGGTGACTGTCGCCACACACCCTTCCGCGGGAGGAACTTCCATTCCAGAGCACTTCAGCTCAACTCCATCGCGGGGAAGATGCCACACAGGGGGAGGGAAAAAAAAAAAACAGTCAGAAAAATCACCCAAAGCCGCAGGGCGAGCGCGAGGCTGCAGGGTGCGCTGGGGAGAGGAGGCAGAGGCTGGAGGGACGGGGCCACCAGCAGCCCCCGGAGCCCGCGGAGGGAGCTCAGTCTGGGACCCTGGTGCAGCCTCTGCCCTCCAGGCTGGGGGACCTGGGCTCCCGTGAACAGCCCCCCCAGGCAGTGGGGCTTTCCCCCCTTCATGTATTTGGCTCCTTCCTGGCTTCTCAGCAGGCCGCAGTCTCGTGCCGTCCGGCACATTTTCTAGGACGTACCCCTGGGTTGGGGACGGCGGAGCGCGCAGCTGCGAGCCTGCAGCATCCCCGGGGCGCACCGCTCAAGCCCCGCCTCCGCCCAGGCCCCGCCTCCGCCCGGCGTGATTCGACACTCCCTCTCCTCGGGCGCCACCTGCCGGCCGCGCGAGTGTTCGCCTCGTCAGAGACAGGACCCTGGGGGGGGACAGTGCCCCGCAGAGACCCTCCCCACACCTGCCTCCCGCGCCCTCGCGGACCCCACGTCCACCCATCCGTCCCCGACGTCCCTCCGAGCCGTACCCCACGGCCCCGCCGCCCCCTGAGGCCCCTTTTGAGGCTCCCCATTGCGCTGCGCTGGGCCTCGCCCACCGCCAGGCGGCGGGCCCACCGTGGCCACCTGGACCCCACCTGCACACGCCCGCCGCGCCCGCGGGGGACGCTCCGACCCGACCACGGCCGCAGGGCACCCCGCTGGCCCACGCGCCTGGGGGACCCCCCACTCTCCAAGAGCCCCACTGTGCCCGCGGGATCCTCCTCTCCCGACCCCGGTGGCACCTGCGGGGTGTCCCCCCAGGCTCACAGCCCTCAGGGCACCCGCGGGCTCCCCGAACACCACGTGCCCACACGGCGCTTGGGGGTGCCCCCACCTCCACACCGTCCCTACAGGACTCCCCTCCCCTACGCCGCACGGCGCCGACGAAGGTCCCCGATCCTTCCGCCCCCAACGCGCCTGCGTGGACCCCTAGGTCCACACCTCCGTCCTCGGTCCCCAGCAGGCACCTGGTTCCGGGAGCCGAGAGCAGGGACAGCTGCGCGCGCGCATCCGGGGCGTGGCTTCGCTCTTCGGGAGCGGGGCGGGCGGTTGCCCGCAGCGAGGGCGTAGCGGGGGCGCGGCTTCATTTCTAGCAGGGGCGGGGCCAGGCCGCGCGGTTGCCAAGGAAGAGTCTTAGGAACGTGACTTCCTCTCTGACAGGGGCGTGGCCTGGGCGTGGCGTAGAGAGGGCGCTTGCCGTCAAGGGGGCGCGGCTTCGTCTCTGCCTGGGGCGGGCGCGCGGTTGCCAAGGACGAGGCGTACTCGGGACGTGGCTTCATCTCTGACAGGGGCGGGGCCAGGGCGCGCTGTTGCCTAGGCGAGGGTAAACAGGGGCGTGGTTTCGTTCTAACAGGGCGTTGCTGGGCGAGCGGTTGCCAAGGGGGAGGAGCGATAGGGGCGTGGCTTTCTTCTCTGACAGGGGCGGGGCATGGTCGAGGCGTAGAGGGGGCGCTTGCCTCCCAGTGGGTGTGGCTTCTGCGGCGGAAGTAGGGTCCTGGCGCGCTCTTGCTGGGGGCGTGGCGTGGACGGGTCGGCTTCCTCTCTGGCGGGGGCGGGGCCAGGGCGCGCGGTTGCCAAGGGCTAGGCGTAGTAAGAACACGGCTTCCTCTCTGACGGGGCGGGGCGTGGGCGTGGCTTAGGCGGCGCGTGCGGGCAAGGGTGTGTGGCTTTGCGGCGGACGTCGGGCCCCGCGCGCTCTTGCTGGGGGCGCGGCTCGGAGGGGCGTGGCTTCGCCGGGGCGGGGCGGGGGCTCCGGCGGCCGCTTCCTCTGCGGCTGCGGCTCGCGACCGGCGGGCCGGGGTCGCGGTCCGGATCCCGCGGAGCCATGGTGCTGTGCCCGGTGATCGGGAAGCTGCTGCACAAGCGCGTGGTGCTGGCCAGCGCCTCCCCGCGCCGCCAGGAGATCCTCAGCAACGCGGTGAGCGCCCGGGCCGCGGCGGGCTGACCCTGGGCTCCTGGGACCCGGCCCAGTGCCACCCGCGGCCCTGACGGAGGACGGGCTGGTGCCGGGGTCGGAGGGCAGCCTGACAACCGACTGATGAGCAGGGGCCCTAGTGACCAGAGGTGAGGGTCCCAGTGACTGGCTGGGGTGACCTAGTGACCAGGGGCCCTAGTGACCAGAGGTGAGGGTCCCAGTGACTGGCTGGGGTGACCTAGTGACCAGGGGCCCTTGTGACCAGAGGTGAGGGTCCCAGTGACTGGCTGGGGTGACCTAGTGACCAGGGGCCCTAGTGACCAGAGGTGAGGGTCCCAGTGACTGGCTGGGGTGACCTAGTGACCAGGGGCCCTAGTGACCAGAGGTGAGGGTCCCAGTGACTGGCTGGGGGGTGACCGGGACCTAGTGACCTGAGGGTCCCAGGACTGGCCCTAGTGACCAGAGGTGAGGGTCCCAGTGACTGGCTGGGGTGACCTAGTGACCAGGGGCCCTAGTGACAAGAGGTGAGGGTCCCAGTGACTGGCTGGGGTGACCTAGTGACCGGGACTCTAGTGACCAGATGGTGAGGGTCCCAGTGACTGGCTGGGGTGGCCTAGTGACCAGGGGCCCTAGTGACCAGAGGTGAGGGTCCCAGTGACTGGCTGGGGTGACCTAGTGACCGGGACTCTAGTGACCAGAGGTGAGGGTCCCAGTGACTGGCTGGGGTGGCCTAGTGACCAGGGGCCCTAGTGACCAGAGGTGAGGGTCCCAGTGACTGGCTGGGGTGACCTAGTGACCGGGACTCTAGTGACCAGAGGTGAGGGTCCTAGTGACTGGCTGGGGTGGCCTAGTGACCAGGGGCCCTAGTGACCAGATGGTGAGGGTCCCAGTGACTGGCTGGGGTGACCTAGTGACAAGGGGGCCCTTGTGACCAGAGGTGAGGGTCCCAGTGACTGGCTGGGGTGACCTAGTGACCAGGGGCCCTCGTGACCAGGCATGGGGGATTCTAGTGACAGGGGTCAGTGGCCCTAACGGGGTCCCACAGTGACGGGGTGGGGGTCTTCGTGCCACAGGTGGGGTTTTCCCTGACTGATGGGCATGGGGACTAGTGACCGGGGGCGGGGGGGGCGCATCCTAGTGACGGGCCCTGATGAGCACAGGGTCCCGTCAGAGGGACCAGGTGTCCTACAGCCTCGGGGCCCTGGTGCTGGTGAGGGGCAGAGGCTGGGGGCTCTGGTGGGGAGGCTGGTCACCTGGGCAGTGGTCCTGGTTCCTGCAGGCGCCTGGTGACCGCGGGGTCCTGTGATTAGGGATGACTGGAAGGCTGAGGGGGGACCCTAGTGACCCTGGGCAGGGGCTTTAGTGACCACAGGGGAGGAGGAAAAGGACCCTCTGTGGAGCGTGTGGGAGGGGGACCTGGGGGTGGAGGGTCCGCAGGCCCTGGGGAGGGCGGCCCGTGGTCTAGAGGTGGGTCTGGGGCGCGGGGCCCAGGGCCTAGTGGCCCCCTGACCTGTGGGTGCGGTCAGCGGCTGCCCGGCCTGGGCGTCTCGGGGCGGTAGTGAGGGGGCTCGCTACAGATCCCCTGCGTGCGTGAGCCACTGTGAGTAGGACAAGGGGAGTTCAGTGACCTTACAGGACACTAGAAGCCACCTGGCCCTGTGCAGCTGCGACCCCAGGGCCCCAATCAATACTGCCCTGTGGCCTGGGTGCAGGCAGATCATGCAGCTTTTCCATGACCGTGTGTTATAAGGTGATGTATGGTCCCAACCAGCAGGGTCATTTAAGCCAGATGTGGTGGCGCACGCCTGTCATCCCAGCAGCTCGGGAGGCTGAGGCCGGGAGGATTGCAAACTTGGAGGCCAGCCTCAGCCAAGAGGCCCTAAGCAATTTAGCAAGACCCTGTCTGAAAATAAACACTAAAAAGGGGCTGGAGGCTCAGTGGTAGAGCACTTGCCTAGCCTGTGTGAGGCCCTGGGTTCGATTCTCAGCACCACAATTAAATAAATAAATAAAATAAAGGTCTATCAATAGTTCAAAAAATATATTTTAAAAAAGGGGCTGGGGATGTGGCTCAGTGGTTAAGCACCCCGGGTTCAACCCTGGGACCACAAAATAAGGTAAGGCAAGAGTATAATTTAGAATATAGAAGCGTACATTGTATATGTGGTCTGGTGTGTGATTAGTCTTATAGTTACGCAGGCGCCATCATTTTGGATACACATTGAGTGCCCTTTACCTGTTACTATAGGTTACAATGTGATCTGTTGTGGCTATGAAATTATACTAGTCTCATTGAGAACAGAGAATTATTTTTATATTCATTAGGAATATAGAATTATTGCATCTGTAGAATTACTGATCTAGTACTGTGTGCTTACTATGTAATTACTATTGGAATTTGTATGATCGTTTAGGGTACAGAATTGATGCGGTTTAGCTGTTCCTGTGTGTTATAACGTGATGTGCTATTGTGTTAAATATGATCGTATCATTCAGAACACAGAATTAATGTAGCTCATCTGGAATTCTGGGCTACTATGTTGTAAGCTGCCTGTCATGGCCAGCCACGGCGCCGCGGGAGGAAAACTCGGAGGCAGAGTAAAGCTATTACTACTTTTACTTCTACTTTCTTAGAGAGAGCTTAGAGAGAGAAAGAAAGATTTTTCTTCTTCTTAGAAAGAGCTTAGAGAGAAAGATTAGAGATAGCTTTTTCTTCTTCTTCTTCTTAGAGCTTAGAGAGAAAAGAGAGAGAGCTTGAAAGAGAGAGATTTCTTCTTTAGAGAGAGAGAGAGCTTAGCTTTTAGAGCTTCTTTCTTCTTTCTTCTTTCTTCTTTTCTTCCTTCGGGAGCCTCGGCCTGACTCTGACCAGCAATTACTTCTTCTATCTGGTTTCTCTTCTGTAACCGCTCTGCCTACGTTCTGGCCGCTCTGATTCTTTTCTTCTTCTCCGACCCGAACTCTTCTTCCGGACCGAGTGACTGCATGACTGGACTGAATGAATTCATTCTTCTCCTGACTCCGACCGCTTTCACCCGGTTATATACCTTTAGCTTTGCGGGTGCCTCACGTGCATTTACAGGTGCGTCACATACATACTTATTATCAGGTGGAACTTATGGCTTCCAGCTGACCGCAATAGCCATCTCCCTAATTGGGGCTCCTTCACTATGTAATTACTATTATAAAGAATATGGGATTTTTTTTTCCCCCTCATTACTGGGAATTGAACCCAGGGCCCCGCCATGCTAGGCAAGAGCTCTACTGCTGAGTTCCGTGCCCAGCCATATATATATATATATATATATATATATATATATATCCACATCCCAGACCTTTCTTTTTTTTTTTTTTTTTTTTTTTTTGAGACGAAGTCTTATGAAGTTGCTTAGGGCCTCGCTATGTTGCTGAGGCTGGCTTTGAACTCACGATCCTCCTGCCTCAGCCTCCCGAGCCACTGGGATGACAGGTGTGCACCCTCGCGGCCCTATCCATTCTTAAAAGTTATTTTTTTTAAATAATTATTTATTTTCTTTAGTTGTACACAATGCAATGCATTTATGTTTACGTGGTGCTGAGGATCGAACCCGGGCCGCGCACGTGTTAGGCGAGCGCTCTGCCGCTGAGCCACAACCCCAGCCCCTTAAAGTTATTTTGAGACAGAGTTTTACTAAATCACTGAGGCTGGCCTCGACCTTGCCATCCTCCTGCCTCAGCCTCCCCAGCAGCTGGGGTGACAGGTGTGCACGGCTATGCCCATGTGATCATTTTGGACCCTGAACCGATGTGGCGTGTTTGCTGCTGAGTATTCTACTATGAAGTGCTGTTGCACTGACTCTAACAGCGTCCCTCGGGGTGGAGAGTGTGACGTGGCGGCTGTGTCACTGCTAGGAATGATAGTGTCACATGCTAGTTACTACAGCAGCACTGTCCTTTAGGACATAGAATTTTAGGACATAGAATCAGCGTGGCTGAGTGGTCCCGTGAGCCACCAAGTAACCACGACAGTTGGCAGTGCTGCCGTTGAGGGTGGCACCTTCCGCCTGGGCCAGCCTCTTGCAGGAGGTCCAGTTGGTGGCACAGCCAGGGGCTGGGCTCCGGGGGAGAGGGACGGAGCGCGGGCAGGTGCTTCTGCAAATCCAGCCCTCCTGCCCGCCCACCCTGCAGACCGCGCTTCTTCTGTTGCAGGGGCTGCGGTTTGAGGTGGTCCCGTCCTGGTTCAAGGAGACGCTCAGTAAGGCCTCCTTCCCCAGCCCCTGCGCCTACGCCATCGAGACGGCCAAGCAGAAGGCGCTGGAGGTGGCGCACCGGCTGCACCAGGCAAGCGGCTCGCCCTCTGGGGGCTGGGGGGGGCCAGGCGGGAGGTGGTGTGGGAGGGGCTGCGGCGGAACTGGGGGGCGCTCCACCACGGAGCCGCACCCCAGCCCTACTTGGCATTTTATTTAGAGACAGGGTCTCACTGAGTTGCTTACGGCCTCGCTTTTGTTGAGGCTGGCTTTGACCTCGCCATCCTCCTGCCTCAGCCTCCCAAGTGCTGGGAGGACAGGCGTGGCCACCGCGCCCCGCTTAAGGTAGCTTATTACTGTGACAGTGTGACTGGTATATAACTGCTACCATAATGAATATCGTCGTGTGCACTTAGGGCACAGGGTTAAGGTAGCTTGCTGCTGAGTGTGACCGTGTGAGGTGCCGTCATCGTTCCTGTGGCGCGCAGGATTTTGAAGACGCAGCGTTCACGGGGGCTCGTCCTTGGATAGGGTCCGTGCCTCGTGCTATGATGTTCAAGGCGACGGCATCGTTTGAGGTGGACTAGAGCCACCTGCCGGTCCCAGGTCGCCGCTGTGCCGCAGACGTGGCCTTGCGCACGGAGTTCCGCGCTCGGTGGCTGCGGCGCGCTCGCCTGGCGCACGGTTATCTTAGCGTGGCTGCTCTGCTCCCAGTCCCAATGCTCGGCCTCACCGCGGAGGACTTGGTGACACGGCTAAGGCTGGCGTCGCTGCTGTGAACAGGGCGGTGGCCGACGCTGTGGCCCCGCGGGGTTGGTGACAGCGCAATTAAGCGCGGCGGCTCCGGCGGCGGCGCGCGAATCTCGCTTGCGTCTTGGGATTGTCCGCCTGGCTTTGCGTCCTCACCCTGCGAACCCGGTCCTCGGATTTCACCGAGTGGATCGGAACTCGTGAAGTCTCAGGTCCCAATGAGTTGGGGGCATCTGCACCCCAGGGCAGGCGGGCTGGACCCGTGCGCTCCTGCTAAGGAAGCCAGTCCCGGGAGGGTTTCGGCGGGGTCCAGGGGCACTTGCCCCGGGCTCCGGGAGTGGCCATCGGGGCATCTGCCCCACTAGCCGTGCAGGGGGCCACGCTGGGGACAGCCCGTAACGCCCTGCAGAAGTCGGCTGAGTGCCAGGGACGCCCGAGGGTGCCGGGGAGGCCGCGGAGGGAGGCTCGGGAGGCTGCGGAGGCTCGGAGCCGCTCTAACCGGGTGTGCTTGCTTGCAGAAGGACCTGCGGGCGCCGGATGTGGTCATTGGTGCGGACACCATCGTGGTGAGTCTCCTGGGGTCTGCCGAGCCGGCGTGCGCCACCGCGGGTCCCAGGGCGGGGGAGCGGGTGCCGCTGGTTGGGCACGTGCCACTTCCGGGGCCTGCTGCGACGGCGCCATCCCGCGGAGGGCGCCCAGCCGCAGGCAGCGGCCGGGCAGTGCCGAGGGGAGTCTGTGAGCAGGGCCGGCGCTGCCTCTGAGGGCTGCGGGGGTCGCTCCTGCCGGCCCCAACTCCTCGGGCCACATCCTGCCTGCACAGGCGCCCCCATCTCTGCCTCCCTCTGGGCCGTCTGTCCCCGCTGCTAGTCTCTGTCCACGTCCCCTCCTCTCACACGACCCCGGCGCCCGGGGATCTAGGACCATTTTTCTCAGCTGCACCTGCAAAGGCCTCTTCCACACGAGGCCCTGCGCCTTGGCGTCCTGGAAAGGGACGAGCTGCGTCTATTAGGTGACAGAATGCTACCCTGCTGGGTTTGGGGCGTTGAGGGGTGCACTGGGGACTGCAAGGTCACTGCGAGCTGCCCGTGCGCTGGCTGTGCAACCGCAGGGGACATGCCCTTGCAGGCCAGCGGGACAGGCCAGCGTCTCTGGTTAATGGTGGAGGAGGCCCTGTGACGGTGGCAGAGGGGACAGCACTCGCTCCTTCAGAGGGTGCGTGTGGATCTCATGTGACCAGCAGGTCCACGGCTACGGGGAGGGGGTGCAAGCCCACGTGGCCGGGTGTGGACACGGGTCTTTGCAGAGGTGACGGAGGTGCAGTGAGGTCCCCAGGGTGGCCCTGACTCCAGGACCTTGGGATGTGCTGTGGGTGGAGACAGGTCCTTATAGAGGTGACGGTCCCCAGGGTGGCCCTGACCCAGCAGCACTGGGGGAGACGAGGACACAGACGCACACAGAGGGATGGAAGACTAGATAGAATGTGGTGCATCCACAGTGTGGAATACTACTCAGCCATGAAAAGGAACGGAGCTCTGACCCGTGGTACAGTGTAGATGAACTTAGGAGGGACACTTAGTGTAGGGTCCCACTTACATGGATTTGGGGAAGGCAAGGGCAGGGAGACAGAGTGGGTTCCTGGTTGCCAGGCTGGGAGTGTGCGTGGGGAGGGGGATGGCCTCTTAGGGATAGGTCTCCTTTGTTTTTGTTTTTGTTTTTGTTTTTGTAGTGCAGGGGTTGGAGCCCAGGACCTCCTACATGCTCGACCCCAGCCCTCGTAAACTTTTTTCTTTCTTTTTTTTTTTTTTTTGAGAGAGGGCCTTGCTCACATCCGAGGCTGGCCTTGAACTTGCAGTCCTCCTGCCTCGGCCTCCTCAGTCACTGGATCACACGTGCAGGCCACCACGCCTGCCTGGGATGCCCTTGGAGGTGACGAACAAACACGTCCTGGCACGGGATGGACAAATATGCCAAGCGCCCCGAACCGTCACTCCAGTGGTGAATCTCGTGTGTATTTGTCAGTTTCGTTTCCATAAAAGAAATAAGCCGGGCGCGGGGGTGGCGCTTGCCTGTGGTCCAAGCTGCCAGGGGGCCGAGGCAGGAGGCTCACAAGTTCAAGGTCAGCCTGAGCAACCAGGAGGACCTTCTCAAAGGAACCTGCGGTAGGGCCGCGGCTGGAGCCCCGGCGCGGAAGCTCTCCGCGCATGCGCGAGGCCGGCCTGCATCCGCAGGGAGCATGCGCGTTCTCGGGTTGGCCTGGGCACTGGGCACTGAAGCCTCGGGGTCCGTTTTCTTGCAGGCGGTGGAGGGGCTGGTTCTGGAGAAGCCCGTGGACAAGCAGGACGCCTACCACATGCTTTCCAGGTGGGCCCCGTCCCCTCCACTCCACGGCCACCTGGGTCGCCGCTCCAAGCAGAGCCGCTCCCGGGTTGGGGGGACGGGGATGGGGACGCCGGGTGAGCGCGTGGACCATCTGAGGTGCAGCCCCTGTCCGGGGAGAGATGAGGTCGCAGCTGGAGGCGGCGCCGTGGGTCTTCCTCTCTGTCCCTCCTGGTCTCGGGGTCCCCGCCCTTCCAGGGCCCTGGACACCGCGCAGCCTCTCGATCCCGGTCGCCGTCGAGTCAGTCCGCGGCTCTGCCCCGGCGGCCGTGCACCCCAAGGCCGCTCCTGTGCTGGGGCGACAGGGTCCCTCTGGGATTCCCCAAGGCACCCCTCCCCCTCCGCTGACCTCGGGGTCTCTGGAGACACCAGCTGTGCCCTGCAGTTCCAGCTGGGCCTCCTGCACCAACCCCAGGGCCGAGTCTCCTGTGACCCCAGGGAATAGCGGAGAAAGGCCCCGTGCAGCGCTGTCCCGGCCTGAGTCGTGTGGCCCGCCCCCTTGGGGTCGGGGATCCCTCCCGGGCACGACGCCCCCCACATGTCATTCCCGTAGGCGGTCCTAGGGGCCCCCTGGGTGGACGCGGGGCAGTGGGGCGGGGATGGGGCGCGGCCGCGCTGCCTCCTTGGCTGCCCGTGCCGCGGTGACGCTGGGCTGCCCTGCCTCGCAGGTTGAGTGGGAAGGAGCACAGCGTGATCACGGGCGTGGCCATCGTGCTCTGCGACAGCCCAGGTGAGGCTGCCTCCTCCTGGGGCCTGGGGGGCCGCGCCCTGCACCCTGCCTAGGGCTGGTGGGCTCGCCCGCTGCCCAGGAAGGAGGCTGCTGTTGGAAGCGTCGCGTCTCCCTGTGCGCTGCTGCCCCCGCCGCTGTCCCGCTGCCCCGCGGCCTCCAGGGAGGCTGCTCCTCCTCTCCAGGCCCTGGGCTGGTGGGCCCCGTCCCTCCAGCCTCTGCCTGTGTCTCCACGGGGCTCCTCTCTGTGTCCATGTCCCCTCTCTGTCTCTGTGAGGTCAAGGCCACTGCACGAGGGCCACCTGACCAGGGGGAGCCCATCTCAGGACCCTCCACTAACTCCATCTGCAGAGCCCCGCGGCCACGCGAGGTCCCTTGGTCAGCCTGGAGAGCTGCTGGGTCCCCGCAGACCCCTGTCCTCTGGGCATTCCTGCCACAGCCCACGCCCTCACTCCACCCCAGCGTCCCCTGAGGGTCCCCACGGAGCCCAGCCCCGTCTGCACCGCCCTGCCTCTCCTTCCTGCCTCCTCTCCTCCCTCCCTCTCCGAGCCTCTGCCCGTGAGGCCAGGGGACCCCGGCGCGGCCGTGGTGGCCGTGGGCCCTGACCATGCGGCTCTGGCCCGCAGGCCACCTGCTGCAGACGCGGGTCTCGGAGTTCTCCGAGGAGACGCGGGTCAAGTTCTCGGAGCTGTCGGAGGAGCTGCTCTGGGAGTACATCCACAGCGGGGAGCCCATGTGAGTCCCGCGGGGCGGGGGACCGCGAGCGGCCAGCGCTCCCTCGTGGGGACGCTGGAGCCTGACCCGGGGACGGCAGGTGCCGCTCCGGGTGGCGGGGGGCGGCGCCGGGGCTGGACCCAGGGACAGGCCCAGGGAGCCGCATCCCGGCGAGTCCCCCGAACTCGACGTTCTCCTAACAGCACACCCGCATGGAGCCCGGCACAGCGGGCACCCTGTCATCCCCGCAGCGCGGGAGGCGGGGCGGGAGGCCAGCAACCTTGAGGCCAGCCTCAGCTACTTAGGGACACCCTGTCTCAAAACATTAAATGGAAAAGGAGCAGGGCTGTAGCTCGGCTGTAGGTCACCCCTGATTCAATCCCCAGCACCACAACGAAGAACTCACTAAAACGCACCGCATACACCTCACTTGAAACACGCTCACAGACCTTGAGCTGCGGCAGAAAACCATCCAACAGAACCCCCTGTGCTGTAATCGGTCAGGGGCTACTTCATCAACTCGCTGTGCGCCTTACGACATCACGACCCGTCTCGTGGGCTTTACGGGGGCTTTACTGTAAGCGAGGCCGAGTGTCTGGTGCACGGTGACGTCTCGGGAGGGACAGGACCCTAAACTGAACCATCCTACTGCGTAGGAGGCGATACTTACCTCTTTAGTTTTTGGTACTAGGATGGAACCCAGGGGTGCTTAACCCCTGAGCCACCTCCCCAGCCCTTTTTAGTTTTCATTTTGAGACAGGGCCTCCCTAAGTTGCCGAGGCTGGCCTCTACCTTGGGATCCTCCCGCCTCGGCCTCCGTCCATACGAGGACGACAGGTGCGCGCCAGACCCCTGGAAGGACTTGGGTTTGGGTCCCGAGTTGCACCCGCAGCGCCAGCTGGCCGGCCGGGGGGTCGCAGGCCCCGGCCCCGGCGTGACCGCCCTCTCTCCGCGCATGCGCGGCCCCTCGCGCGCGCAGGGACAAGGCGGGCGGCTACGGCATCCAGGCGCTGGGCGGCATGCTGGTGGAGTATGTGCGCGGGGACTTCCTCAACGTGGTGGGCTTCCCGCTGAACCGCTTCTGCAAGCAGCTGGCGGCGCTCTACTGCCCGGCCCGCGGGCAGGACCTGCCGAGGGCCCAGCCCGACTCCACCCGCCCGTGGGCAGCTTCGAGGCCCCGAGGGACCAGGACCCCGGCGACCGGGAGCCCGCTCACGGCGACGTGGACCCTGGCGCCGGCCCCCGCTCTCCGGGCAGCGTGAGGCACCTGTCGGAGGCCGAAGGGGACCCGCCCGCCCCGGGCTCCAGTGAGGCCGGCTGTAACGGGGCGGTGGAGGCCCAGCCCGCGTTCCCGGCCGGCCTCCTGGACATGATAGACGGCTTCAAAGTGTCCAAGGTACCCCCCGGGCGTCCCCTGCCAGCTGCCTAGAAACCCGGCTCTGCGCAGTCACGTGCAAAGGTCCTGGGGTCGCGGCGGCCGAGAGCGCCTGCCGAAAGGCGCCCTGCGCCTCCTGGTGGGGGAGCGCTCCCGGGGTCCCCGCGTGCCCCAACCAGCCCTGTGCCGGGACAGGCGCTGTTCACCGCCTGCAGGCTGAGGGTCTTCGACCTGCTGAGCGACGGGGCGCCCCGCAGCGCCGCCGACGTGGCCCGCGCCGTGGACGCCTCCGTGTGCGGAACCCGGCGGCTGCTGGACGTGTGCGTGGCCCTGGGCCTGCTGCAGAGGACCGGGCAAGGTGACCGCAGGGCTGCGCAGGGCTGGGGAGGCTGGCCCAGCGGGCTGGACCAGTGGGCAGAGGAGGCGGGAGCCGGGCCTGGGGGAGCGGGGAGGGGAAGGGGACTGTGTCCTGCGACAGTGGGACCTGCAGGGACAGACAGCAGGGGTGGATCCGTGGGTGGAGACGGACTGTGGGGGATGGCGGGTGGACGGGTAGGTAGACACAGGAAGGACGGATGGACAGACAGACGGCAGCGGCAGGGACAGGCGGTGGGCAGAGACTGTCCTGCAGGTTCCTCTGCCCCGTGGGCGTCTGGGACTGGGGGTTGTCTGTGCTGGGCTGTGCTGTGCATGCAGGAGCTGCAGCAGCCTCTCTGGGCTGCCTAGACAGACAGAACTGGTGGATGACAGAGAGATAGAGGACAGACAGAACTGGTGGATGACAGATGGAATGGAGCTGCACTGCTGAGCGTGGGGGTGGCAGCGCCTGGGGCACAGGGACAGGCCATGTGGGCCTGGGGGAGGGCAGGAGGGCATCTGCCAGTCACAGCCGCCTGCCCCCAGGCGGCCCGCGGACACCCACGCTGTCCTGTGAGCCCGGGCGCGGTGTGGTCGGGGTGCAGCGGCGGTCCCCGGGCACCCTGGGGGGACACGGTGTCTGTGGCCCAGGCTACAGCAGCACGGCGCTGGCCAGCCTGCACCTGCGGGTCGGACGGCGGCCACCCTCTGCACGGGCTCGCCCTGGACAGCGACGGCCGCACCTGGGAGCTCTTCAGCCGGCTGGAGCAGGCCGTGCGGGGGCCGCCCGGGGAGGCGGCCGAGGAGGCCGGGGAGGCCGGGCCCCCGCCCCAGGTAAGCGCAGGGCGTCCCTCCCCCAGGCGGGCGGGCAGGGGCCGGGGTGGGCACCTGCTGGGTCTCTCTGGCACCGTGTGGAGGCCACGGACAGCCAGGCGGGCTGGGTGGGCACGGTCACGGTCTGGGGGCTTCGTGAGATGCCGGGGGACATTGCCGGCCTCCAGCCTGCCACTCCCACCCGCGGGGAGGCAGCGCCGAGGCTGCGTCAGCGCCCCGGGTGGCCGGTCACGAGGAGGAAGGTTCGCTGGGCTCATGCCTGGCGGGGGGCGCGTGGCCACCTGGTCCTTGTGTCCTGGTGGTCAGCCCCGGCACAGGAGGCTGGCCACCTGCGGGAAGGGGCAGGACGGGGTGTCCTCGGGTCCCCACGCCCAGGGCTTCTGGCTGGAACAGAGAGGGCGGCGGGGCTCCCCGAGGACCAGCAGCCTCTGCTCCCCCAGGGGGGCGTCCGCGGGAGCCTGGCCCGGCGCCTGGCCGCTCTGACTTCCCTTCCTTTCTCTCTCGCGCTGGGCAAACGCTCCACCGCGAGCCAGAGCCGCAGCCCCGGCCTTCTACTATCTTATTTCTAGGCAGGGTTTCACCAGATGCTCAGGGCCTCGCTAAGGTGCTGAGGCTGGCCTCCAACTTGCCAGCCTCCTGCCTCAGCCTCCCAAGCCGCTGGGATGACCAGCGTGCGCTGCCTGCCCAGCCCCCAGCCCGGCCCCCCCCAGGCTCCCTGCCTGGGCCACAGCGGTGCCCGGCTGGCACGTGGAAACCAGCGTCCACAGCGTCCCTCAGACCCCGTTCTGCCCTAGGGCTCGTGCTGCCGGGACAAGGACACGCAGCCGCAGGCCCCGCGGGGCCGCGCTCGGCCTCTCCTCGCTGACCGCCCGCCGCCTGGCCTCGGCCTTTGACCTGTCGCGCTACACCTCCGCCTGCCTCCTGGGAGGTGGGTCTCCTGCCGCGCCTCGCCCCTAGACCTGCCGCCAGCCGGAGGCCCCCCCGGGCCAGGGTGGAGCTGGGTCAGGCAGCCACGGCCCGCGGGGGAGGCCCTAGTGGTGGCCAGGCCTGCTGTGCAGGTCACGGGCCTCCTGGGGCTGCCGAGAGCTGTAGAGGCTGTGCAGCCTCTGACCAGGCCTGCTCTTTCCCCAGCACCCCTATTTCACCCCAGCCCCGTCTTTGCCCCTGGACAGTGCAGAGAGGACCCAGCAGCCTCCCAAGGAGAGTACTGGGCTCAGGGAACTGGGAGGACAGCTCCCTGGCCACCAGAACGTGCTTCCCTGTCCTCTGCACCCACTTCCTCCTGGGAGGACAGACTGGCTGCTGCAGCACCAGCCATCGCATCTGCATCCCGCCCCACTCCCCTCGGCCAGGTTCCCTCCATAGTGCAGGCCGCAGCACCGACCCTCACCCGCGGTCTGGTTTTTGCACTGTGGACACTGGAGGCCCCCCCAGACTCCCCAGGGGCCAAGCGGATCCCACACACGTGTTTTCTCCACGCAGGAGACACTGGCGCCCTGGCCTGGGAGCTGGCCCGCGGGCACCCGCGGCTGCAGGTGACGGTGTTCGACAGCCCCGGCATCCTCGAGCGGGCGTCCTGCTGCCAGCCCCAGGGGGGACACACGGCCCGGGTCAGCTTCGTGCCGGGTGAGCTCCTCTGTCCGCCCACAAGCCAGGCCCGTCAAACAAGTCTGACCCTAAACCACAGAGTCCAGGTCCCACCCCGAGGGCAGAGGCTGGGCCAGGGCAGAGGCTGACCTCCCCCCACGGCCTCCAGGGAGGCTCCTGCTCCTCTCCAGCTCCTGGGGCTCCAGGCGGCCCTGGGCTGGTGGCCCCGTCCCTCCAGCCTCTGCCTCCGTCTCCACGGGGCTCCTCCTCTGTGACAGCGTCCCCTCTTCTGTCTCTGTGAGGACACGGCCACTGCACGAGGGCCCCTGACCCCGTCCACTGTGGCAGTGTGGCTCCTGCGCAATTCCACACCCGTCCCCGGGCTGGAGTCCTGGTGATGCCCAGGACGACCCTCCTGTCCCCTCTCCCCTGGGGGCATGAGGTCTGGAGCCACCTGGTCTCAGGTGACACCATGTCCACAGCCTCAGCTGCCTTTCCCGCCTCTCCACCAGGTGACCTGTCCAGGGACGTCCTCCCCGCGGCTGACCTCTACGTCCTGCCCGCCTGCCGCCCGACTGGCCGGACGACCGCGTCCACCAGCTGCTGAGGAGGGTCGCGGGGTCCTGCCGGCCGGGGTGAGGGCGGGCTCCCCTCCCCCAGCGGGTCACCGGGTGGACAGAGGACAGGGTGCATGTCACCAAGGGCAGCGGCCCCGTCCTGCCCTGTCTGATTCCAGGACGTTGGTGACGAGGTCCTGAGGCTTGTGTGTCCCAGTGCTGGACGGCGGGGTCCAGACAGCGTCCCTGGGCGGGACACAGGACCCACCAGTGACCCCAGGTGCAGAGGGTCTGGAGCCGGGCCACGCCCACCCGGCCCCGCTCACCCATGGCCTCCTGCTATCCTGCCCCAAAGCCACGCCCATGGCCCCGCCCATCCATGGCCTCCTGCTATCCTGCTCCAAGGCCACGCCCACCAGGCCACGCCCTCCCATGGTCTCACTGTCCCGCCCCAAGGCCACGCCCACAGCCCCACCCACACAGGGCCTCCATGGCCCCAAGGCCACGCCCACCAGGCCCCATCCACTCAGGGCCTCCCACTGCTGCCCCTGCCACACCCACCAGGCCACGCCCACCCATGGTCTCCTGCTCTCCTGTCCCAGGGCCAGGCCCGACCAGGCCACGCCCATCCTGGCCTCCCACAGTCCTGCTCCAAGGCCACGCCCACCTGGCCACGCCCATCCATGGTCTCCCACTGTCCCGCCCCAAGGCCACGCCCACAGGCCCCACCCACGCAGGGCCTCCCACTGCCCTGCCCCAAGGCCACACCCACCCATGGTCTCCTGCTCTCCTGTCCCAGGGCCAGGCCACGCCCATCCTGGCCTCCCATAGTCCTGCTCCCAGGCCCCGCCCACCCGGGGCCGCCCAAGGCCACGCCCACTCACATGCTCACGCTGCTGAGCCTGGCTGGCTGCCCCTTGGCCCAGGCCCCGCCGTGCACGTCCCCGCCCTCCCCTCTCTCGCAGTCTCCACCCGGTCCTCGCCCCACCTCTCCCCACTGGGCCGGCACGTGTTTCTCTCTATTGGGGACCCCTCTGTCGCCCGCCCGCCTATCACGCGCACAGACGTCATTTTCTTGTCACCTGTCGTCACCCCTCACCTCCCACCGCATCTGTCACTGTCTGTCCATCTGTCACGTGCTGACCTAAACCCTTCGCCTGCCGTCTGGACCGCTCTGTTGCCGCGCCCACCACCCGCTGTGCACCTGTCCACGTCACGTGTCCCCTGTCCAGCCCCCCCTCTGTCCATCTGTGTGTCTATCTGCCTGTCCTTCCGCCCACACGTGACGTCTGTCCACCTGTCGCCTCCATCACCTCACCTGTGCATCCGTTACCTGCAGGCCCACGTGCACACCCATCTGCCGGCCTGTCGCCTGGCCTGTCGCCTGCCCACCGTCCACCTCATGCATCTGTCCCTCACCTGCCCGCCTCTGTCCCCTTCCGCCGCCGTCCCCACCTGCCCACCGCCTCCTGCCCCTGTGCGCGCCCTCTGCCCGCCCGGCATGCTGTCCCGCTGACCCCCGGTGCCGTCCCTGGCGCTGCCCCTCGTGCAGGTCCCCGAGGTAGCCCACGACTGCAGCTCCCTGCCTGTCCCCGCAGGAGGTGGCCTGTTGCTGGCGGAAGTCGCTCTGGACGAGGGCCTGGGAGCCGCCCGGGGTGGCCTGAGGCAGAAGCTGGACCTGCTGGTGCAGCCGCCGGGCCGGGACTGGACCCTGGGCGAGGGCCGGCGCCTGCTGGAGCAGCACGGCTTCGGGGACATTGCAGGTGGCGCCCGTCGGGGACTTCCCAGGCGCAATCCTGGGCATCCGCGTGCGCCCCTGACGCTCTGCAGGGCAGCGCGACCTTGGCGTGGACGTCATCCTCGGGGCGGAGGGAGCCTCCGGTCCGAGCCTGTCTTCAGGTCACTGTGCCCGTGGCGGGGCCCTGTGTTCAGATCACGGTGCCCGTCGCGATGGAATAAAGCCCCTTCCTCCTTCCGCCCTGCCCCGAGCGGCGACTGCTGCGCCTTTCCCAGCCCGCGCGGACCTGAGAGGTTCCGCCCACAGTGGTCGCTGCGGACCTGCAGGCGGGCGGGTGGCCGGTCCCCGCCAGGGGCTGACCCTGAGGGGCAGCGCGGGGGCCCTGAGGCCTGGCCCAGCAGCTCTGGGCTGGCGTGGCTCCCGGCAGAGCGCGCCCGGCCCCCGGGGCCGCCAGCCCCAGCGCAGGGCCAGCGTGGGAGCCGCGGGGAGCTCAGGCGCGAGCTGCGGGGGCCTGGCCCCGGCGGAGGCCCTGCCCCTGCCCCTGCCCCTCCACGGCCTGCAGAGTCGCTCCCCGGGCGGGCGGGGGCTCCTCCCGGAACCGCCCCTGCACCCCACGGTCCTGGGCGGGGGTCTTACCACGCCGGGTCCTCAGGGTGCTGGTGGCTCCTCTTCCCTGAGCGCTGGCGGGCACACGGGGGCCACCAGGGCCACTTCTGCGGGGACGCCGGCCCTTGAGCGCTCTCCGCTTTCCCCTCCGCCCTGCGGGGTCGGCCCCGGCCCAGGGCGGCTCAGGAGGACGGGGCGGTTGTGCGACTGCAAGCTGCCGCCGCTGCCGCCGCACCGCACCGCGGGTGGTCAGGCGCAGGTGACGCAGGAGCTGCGGGAGCACGTCCCGGACCTGGCCTGGTCACTGGTGTGCAGTTACAGGCGTGTGTGTGGGGGCCTGTGCGAGACGGTCCCCTGCTGACCTCGCCCCTCCTGAAACCTCCCAAATGCGTGATGGCGGCCCGGTTGGAAGACCCCGGCCTCTTCTCCAGCCGTCGGCCCTCGGGCTGGTGGCACTGGGGACAGGAGGGCCCCACCCTGCAGGAGCTTCCAGGGACTGGGCAGGGGACTGACCGCCTGGGGCCCTGCAGAGGCCGCTCCTGGCTGTGAGGGACCGGGTCAGAGGAAGGGCGGAGACACCCAGAGGTGGCCTCGCTCCCTCCCAGGGCACACCCGGGGCCCACAGCAGCTACTGCCGGGACTGGCCGGGGATCTCGTGCCTGCGGCGGGCCCAGGGGGGGACCGCGGGAGCCCGGGGTCCGCTCCACCACTGCCCTGCACGTGGACCCACAGAGCCACCTCCACCCAGAGGCCGGGGACAGCGGCAGGTGTCCGTGTCCTGCCCTCCTCCAGGAGCACTGGGTGACCAGACCCCGCCCAGCCAGGGACGCCCTCACTCGCGCATTCGTCCCAGAGACACTGCCCAGCGACCCCGGGCACCAGCCCCAGGCAACCCGGCCTCCAGGCCAGGAAGAGACCCCAGACACCGCACGTGGGGCCCCCGGGGCTCCTAGGCCCCGTCCCTCGGCGTCCACTGGAAGTGATGGAGGAGCCGCGAGGAGCCCTGCCCCCACGCCCTGCCCCGCACTCAGAAGCCACCTGCGCGGCCCCGGGCGGCTCGGGGTCCAGCCACCACGAGGTCAGAGGCCAGCAGGACCCGCAGGGCAGCAGGCCTGGCCTTCCCTGGAAGTCCCTCCACGTACCAGGGCGGCCGGCCTGACGCAGCTCTTGATGAGAACCGCCCGCGGGGCCGACCTGGGCCCTGGGAGAGGCCGGCAGGCCAGGGACACCTCACCTGGGCACGAGCTCCGCCACCTCCCACGGCCCTCCTGGACGGGGGCTCTCCAGGGGCACCTCCTGGCAGGCTGTGGAGGAGACCCGGCTGTCCCTTCCCTCCCCAGCTGCCCTGGAGCCCCAGCCCCGGGGGTGAGGTCTCCCCGGCCCTCCTCCCGTGTCCCCCACAGACTCCCCCATGGCCTGCCCTTGTGGGCACAGGGGTCAAGGGCGGGCACAGCTCAGAACCAGGAACCGCGTTCCACGGTCCAGGCCCGACCGATTCCAGCCAGACGGATCCGGACCTGCAGGCTGCGACCGCTGGCGGCCACTGAGGCTTGCTGGGCAGGGACAGCCGCCCGCATCCCTCCAGCCCAGGTCCCGGGGCGATTCTGTCACCTTAACCTCGACGTCTGCGAGACGCCCTGGCCCTCCAGAGCGCAAGGCCCTCGGGCCCCTGCTCAGAGCCCCCGGAGGGAGCCTGGCCGGCCCAGGGGCACCTTCTCCTCCTGTCCACCCGCACCCCAGCCTCAGGCCTGCACAGCAGACTCCCGAGGCCAGCCCCCGTGTCCACCCCCAGCAGCAGGACAGGGACCAGGCCCCAGCCCCAAGGAGCTCCCAGAACCTGTGGCTCCTCAGAGGTCAAGGCGGGACCAAGGAGGGCGTTCAGATGGTCACTGAATGTGGAGGGGACCCCAGGGGGCCACCCAGTCGTGGCCGAGCTCTACCTGCTGGGGATGGGGTGCAGGTGACCACAAAGAAGGAAGAGGGAACGAGAAGTAGACAGAGGAAGACCGCGAGGGGGAACGGAAAACGGGAGCGGGAGGGAGAGAAAAGCGTGCGGGGGACCAGGACCGAGAGAGCAGGGAAGGGGACACAGGGGCGGGCGGGCAGACAGAGGAGGCGAGAAGACGGGCAGCTGCGGGCCTGGGGGAGCGCGGGCTTGGCACGCAGGCGGCCCTGCGCTCCGGGAAGGAGGGACAGAGCCAGGCCAAGGAGAGAAGAGAGGGGGCGCGGGGAGGAAGGGAGGAGGCAGGTGGGCCGGGTGGAGAGCGGAGCGGCCCGGGACCCCTGGGCCTCCAGGAGGCGCGCAGCCCAGCGCAGCCCCTGCCGTGCACGGGTGGGGGGCCAGGCTGTCACCGCAGAGCTCCCTAGCCCCCAGGGCGCCGGCGCGAGGTGGGGACACTAGGTCTGGGCTGTGCGCTAGGCCTGGCGGGGGCACGTGCAGGCCGAGGGCACCAGTCCCCCATGCATGGTTTGAAAGGACGCCTGCGGGACTCGGGAAGGGGCTGCGGTTAGGCACGCATGGGGTTGGGGAGTCTCGGGTCTGGGGGGCGTCCGGGGTGAAAGGTCGGGGCACCACGTGTCGCGCGCTCAGGCACCCAGAGAAGAGGGACGCGCGCCTCTGGTCCAGGTGGACAGGGCCTCAGGGCCAGACTCCCGGCTGCACAGCGCCACGGGAAGGACGCATCCCGACCGCACCGCACCTTGACCTTCTCAAGGTCACGGCGGCCGCAGAGCCCCCGGCCCGCCGGGCGCAGAGGCGGGGCCGGTCTCCCGACATGCCTCGGGGAGGGGCGGGCGGCGCAGCCTATGGGCCCGCGGCCAGCAGGGCGGGGCGTGGCTCCCGGCAGCCCGCGGGGGCGCGGCGCGCGCCAGGGGGCGGGACGTGGGTGGGCGGGTGTGGCCAATGGGTGCAGCGCGCGGGCCGCGAGGCGGGGCGTGGGCGGGCGACACAGCCAATGGGCGCGGCGCGCGGACCGCGGGGGCGGGGCGTGGGCGGGGCGTCGGAGCCTTAGCGGCTGCGCGCTGGCCACCCCGTCCTTTCGGTCCCGGTGGCGGCAGGGCTGCGCTAGCGGCGGCCTCCCTCGGCTCTCGGCGCCCGCGCTCCGACTCTCCGCCCGCTCCGCTGTCCGCCGCGCCATCATGACGGAACAGGCCATCTCCTTCGCCAAGGACTTCCTGGCCGGGGGCATCGCCGCCGCCATCTCCAAGACGGCCGTGGCCCCGATCGAGCGGGTCAAGCTGCTGCTGCAGGTGAGCGCGCGCGGCCGGCCCGGGGCGGGGGAGCCGGGGCGCGCGGGCCGCTGGGCCGGGCTGCGCGGGCCGCCTGCACCCGGCCGGCGGGCTGGCGCCGGAAGTGGGAGGCCGCGGACGCTTTGTCCGCGCTGCGGGGACTTCCGGGGGCTTGGTCACATGGGCGCTGCCGCATTTCAGGGGCGGGGACGTCTGCGCCTGCGCATTGGGCGCGGTGCCCTGGGGACTGCGGCGCCGCCTGAGAGGCGCATGCGCGCTGGCCTGGCTGCGCTTCCCGGCCTAGTGCCTATGACCTTGAGCGGGTCACCGGGACCCGGTGGGCTGGGACTGTCGCGTCGCGCCGCCTCCTGGCTTGCATCTTGCAGTCCGACCCTTTCTCGACCTGTTCCCGGTGTCCCGCTGATGCCCTGTCGTAACGGGATATGTACAAGGCACGCACATAGCTACGAGTCCGAGTGCGCATGTGCAAACCACTGAGCGCGCCCCAGGCGGCAGCCGGTGCTTGGCAACATTGTTGCAAGGACCCCGTTACATTGTAACGCTGCGGTCGCAGCTCGGGTAACGAGCGCTCTGGACTTAGTGGCCACCGGTCAGTCGGTGCCTGCTGCCAGGCCCTGTCTGAAGGTCCCCTCCCGGCCGCGCAGGTGCAGCATGCCAGCCAGCAGATCGCGGCGGACAAGCAGTACAAGGGCATCATGGACTGCATCGTGCGCATCCCCAAGGAGCAGGGCATGCTGTCCTTCTGGCGGGGCAACCTGGCCAACGTCATCCGCTACTTCCCCACGCAAGCGCTCAACTTCGCCTTCAAGGATAAGTACAAGCAGGTGTTCCTGGGCGGCGTGGACAAGCACACGCAGTTCTGGAGGTACTTCGCCGGCAACCTGGCCTCCGGCGGCGCGGCCGGCGCCACCTCGCTCTGCTTCGTGTACCCGCTGGACTTCGCGCGGACCCGCCTGGCTGGGCCGACGTGGGCAAGTCGGGCACCGAGCGCGAGTTCAAGGGCCTGGGCGACTGCCTGGTGAAGATCACCAAGTCGGACGGCATCCGCGGCCTCTACCAGGGCTTCAACGTGTCGGTGCAGGGCATCATCATCTACCGCGCCGCCTACTTCGGCGTGTACGACACGGCCAAGGGTGAGCGCCCCGGGGCACCTCGGGCGGCGAGGATAGCGGCGCGCCGCGCCGGGGGCTCTGCTCCTCTAGAGCGAGGACGAGGGCCACCCTGGAGACCCCTTCCCTGACCTCTTTAAAGCCTTGTTTCCATGTGCAGGCACATCCCAAGGTCCTGGGGTTAGGAGGGAGGGGACTGTGTGGAGACCGTGACAGGGACTGCTCATGTCCCCCCCACAGGGAGCGTCCAGGCCTGGGCTTGGGACACGAAGGCCGTCCCCTGCAGAGGCCACTCTGGGCCCTGGGTGACCGCGCCTTCACCTTGAGTGCTGGGAGGGTCGCCTGGCCCTGGAATTTCCCGGGAGGGAGGTGGCGGTTGGGGACAGCAGGGGTGACGCTGGTGGCCCACAGGCATGCTCCCGGACCCCAAGAACACGCACATCGTGGTGAGCTGGATGATCGCGCAGAGCGTCACGGCGTGTGGCCGGCGTCGTGTCCTACCCCTTCGACACCGTGCGGCGGCGCATGATGATGCAGTCGGGGCGCAAAGGAGGTACCTGACCCGGCCTGGGGCTGCGGGGGCCTGGGGAGGGGCCTGGGGCTGCGGGAGCCCCTGGGGAGGGCCGGGCACGGCAGGAGCTCCGGGCGGAGGCCCATGGCAGGACCCTGCTGCAGGTCCTGAGTGGCCGCCCTGCGCTGTGGCAGGCTGTCACCCCCGTCCCGGGGACCTGGGGGCAGGAGCTGTGGTGCTGACCCGCAGAGGGGCCGCGGGCACCTGGGGGGGCAGCGGGCCCCGGGCCCCTTTCTCCGCGGCAGAGCCTCTGCCTTGGGGACCCCGGGGCTGCCCGCGAGTCCTGGGAGGGAGGCCGTCCTGCGCGCCGGCGGCCGCGGCCCTGACCCTGACGCTGTCCCCCGCAGCGGACATCATGTACACGGGCACGGTGGACTGCTGGAAGAAGATCTTCAAGGACGAGGGCGGCAAGGCCTTCTTCAAGGGCGCCTGGTCCAACGTGCTGCGCGGCATGCATGGGCGGCGCCTTCGTGCTGGTACTCTACGACGAGCTCAAGAAGGTCATCTAGGCCAGCGGCCACACGGGCCACCCGGCCGCCACGGCCCGGCCACCGGGACCAGGGTGGGCCTCCCCCGCCGCCGCCGCGGACCACGGACCTTCCAGAAATTCCAGTCTGCCCCGGCCGGGGTGCCTGTGGGGGCTGGGGGCCGAGGGGACCCTGACCACGGGCACCCGCTGTGCGAGTCGGGCCGGGGCCAGGCAGACCCAGAGTCCAGGCGTTGCGGGGCCGCGGTCCAGTATTTATTTACAGAATCATGTCTGCGTTTGTACCTGAGCACAGCCACCACCCGCTGCAATCATGTCCCTGTCCCTGTCCCTGAGACAATAAACAGGACACAGGGCCCGCGTGTGACCACGGCCTCCGCCTGGGGCAGGACGGGGCGGGCAGCCGAGGCGTGGCCTCTGTCCCCTGTCCCCCGGGCAGCTGCAGCTATGCCGTTCGTGACCTGTCCCTGTCCAGTGGCTTTGGGAGCCCTCCCGGCCCCCAGGTGGCGCCTGCTCCTGAGTCCCCCGGGGTGGAAGGGCGGGGGACTCTCTGGGTCCCTTCCGGGGCTGGCCGCTGGCCCGCGTCACCTCAGGCCCCAGCTCCACACCAGCACCTGGGGTCCCCAGCTGAGGTGCATCATGGGGGCCTGAGCCCTGTCCCCCCAGCATGCAGGGACGTGCCGCGGTGACCAGCCACCTGTGGGCTGTGACCTTGCTCCTGCGGAACCCGAGGATACAGCTGAGGGCCACCGGGGATTCGTCCCAGGCGCTCCCGGTCTGCAGGAGCCCTGGCCCCGGGCACAGGCCCAGGCCGAGCTGTGCCCAGTGGGACTCAGCCCTGACCCGGGCGTCCCTGCCTCCTGCAGCTGCCCAGGGGAACCGGCCCCTGCGCCCAGCCTGGCACCAGACCCCTGGGAGACGCCGGCCTTGGCCCTGGCACGGGTGGAAGGGGGTTTCGGTGGGGGAGTGATCCACCCTTTTTTTCTTTTTCGCTTACTTTTTTTTTTTTTTTTTTTTTCTTTTTTTTTCCTTTCCGACGCCTCTTTTCCGATGCAGCTGCCCAGGGGAACCGCCCCTGCGCCCGCTGGCAATCAGACCCATGGGAGAGCCGGACTTGGTGCCGCCTGATGGATTTGCTGTGTCCCTCTGCCGGGGGCTTGGTCACAATCCCAGGTCCCAGCCCAGCTGTCACTGCAGTGACAAGCACAGCCCCAAGCGGAGCTGGAGGACCAGGGCTGGCCCCAGCACCACTGCCAGGTTTCCTGTGGGGTCACAGCCCTCAGGTCCCCGCTGCAACCAGGAAGGGCTCAGTGTGGTGGCGGTCATCAGGGGCACTGGGGTCCTCAGGCTGGGAGGCCAAAGGGGTCACCCCGCGCTCTGTGGGGCACCTCTGGGAGTCCCCCTCCCCCCCCCCCCCCCACACGCCCCAGTGTCCACCTGCAGCCTCGGAGTCCCTGGGGACACACGCAGGGCAGGGTCTGCGGGCCACTGCGGGTGATTGACAGGAAGGGGAGGTGGCGGCAGGCGGGGGCAGTCCGGGTTCCAGAAACCCTGGGCGGCTGCCTTCCAAGAATCCCGGACTTGGCGGTCGCGGGCCCGGGTGACACAGGGTCGCAGGGTCCCCCCCCCCCCCAAGAGGGGCAGTGAGCAGCGCCTGGCTCGAGCCGGCCACGAGCCAGCCACGGGTTTCAATCCCAGGCAGCGCAGAGCAGGTGTGGCCGTCTCCTCCCTCTGTCCCCGCGGGTGGCCGTGGGCTGCCGTCACAGCTCCTGCAGCAGCTGCACCTCTGCCACGGGACAGTCCTCGCTGCCCGCCTGCAGGACCAACTGTGGGGACGGCAGAGGGACAGTCACGGGTTCCCAAAGCCACAGCCGGGGAAGGCCCTCACCTGGGGCTGGAGGTCCCGTCCCCCAACCCCGGGCCGTGGTCCCCACGTCCCCTGGTGGCGCCAGGCCACCTACCAGCTCGCCGTTGGGCACGTGGTCGCAGGCGGGCGGCCTCACGCGGGGCACGGGCGGGAACAGCCTCCGCATCACCGAGTACCTGGGGACAGAGACCCGCGTGGTCAGTCGCCCGGGGGGGGGGGCGGGTAATGTGTCCCCACCCGCGACCTGCTGGGACACGGGACTCGCCCCCGGGTGGTCGCTGTCCTGTGACCCCGCAGGCGGCTGGTAGAGGACGAGCCCGGGGACCCTGGGGGACCGCGGCAGGTTCGCCCGTGGCCCACGACCCCTGAGCCCCCGGCTGCAGCGTGGGGGACCCGCGGGGTCGCTTGGGTCCCAGGTCCCAACTCCTGACCCCCCTAGCTGTCCCCCAGGGCGGCCCTCGCGCCCAGCCTGGGGGACTGACCACCCTGGCGCATGATCCCGGCTGTTTGTTCAGGAGGGACCAGGTGGCCCTAACCAGGGTCCCCTTGGGAAAGACCCACGAGAGCCCGCCTGGGGCTGGGGGCCCGGCCACGCGCGTCGGGTGGGGAAGGCGGGGACGCGCATGCGCCTGGACCCCGGGGGGCGCGGGTGGGCGACGGGCTCGGGCATGCGCAGTCCCGCGCAGGGCGGCGCCTACCGTGTGCACAGGAACAGTCCCAGCAGTGCCACCACCAGCGTCCCCGCCGCCAGCAGAGCCGTCCACAGGACGTGCGAGGGCTGCTCCTCGTCAGGGTCACACTCTGAGCGACAGGGGGCGGGACGGTCACCTCCGGGGCTGCCGATGGCCCAGGATGGGGGACCCCGCCTCCGGGCACCAAGGGGAGGTGGCTGCAGACGGGGGGTGGCACCTGCGAGCTGGCAGGGCCACAGCCCTCCTGGCCTCCCCTGGATGCCCCGCGGCCACCGAAGGCCAGGTCAGGGGCAGCCCTGGGGCCGTGCCCGGCCGTCCCCTCCTGAGGCTGGCCACGCTGGGCGCATCGACGCCGGAGGGGACGTGGCTGGACACCTGCCACCCTCTGGTCACTGAGGGGGTCACTAAAGGGAGGTTGTGCCCCTGGACGCCAGTGCTGGGTGCGTCCCCTGGCCTGGCCTTGACTGCCCACCTGGCCGCGCAGAGAGGGACGGTGGCCCCGGCGCCCCGCCCCGTGCTCGGCTTCAGGGACAGGGACCAGCCCTGGCCACAGCGCAGCTGCCCATTGGCGTGTGCAGAGTGGGGGCAGCAGTCCCGGCTCAGCCCCAGGCTGGGGTCCCGAACACACCCTCTGCTGAACGCCAGGCGGTGCCCAAGGCCACCTGCCGGCCACCTCTGGAAAGAGCAGGCAGTGGCCGCTGGTGGCAGGCAGCAGCGCAGGGAGAGGAGGCCGCCTCCCTGGGGAGCCTCCCTGCACGGGGCTGAGGCTGAGGCCCAGGCCAGGGCCGCTGTGGCCGCGAGGCCGGACCCCACTGCCCGCAGAGCTGGGCCCCTGGAGCCCGGGCTCCTGGCCGCCACCTTCCTTCCCTGCCCTGGGCTGGGGGGAGGCACAGGTGGCCTCAGGGCGGGGTCCCCCTGGGCACAGAGGGTCCCTCCTGGGCAGTGAGGCGCTGGCCTTGCACTGGGCCCCAGGGCCCGGGAAGCTGCCGCTCGTGGCCACAGGGGACCTGGGAAGGGACTGGGCCTCAAGAGGTGGCCCACCCCAGGGGACCTGGGAAGCCGCCACTCACGGAAGCTCTGGGCGGAGCTCCACGGGCTCCAGCTGCTCAGCGCGCTCCTACCGTCCCGGACTCGGACCCGCACCACGTGGCTGCCCGGATTGGGGAGCAGGAAGACGGTGGTGGAGACCTGGGGGCCGGGAGGGGGAGGGGAGGGGGAGGGGCAGGAGGGAGGAGGGAGGGGGAGGGAGGGGGGGGAGGGAGGAGGAGGGGGGAGGGGCAGGAGGAGGGAGGGGGAGGGGAGGGGGAGGGGGAGGGGAGGGGCAGGAGGAGGGAGGGGAGGGGGAGGGACAGGAGGAGGGAGGGGGAGGGGGAGGGACAGGAGGAGGGAGGGGGGAGGGGGAGGGGAGGGGCAGGAGGAGGGAGGGGGAGGGGGGAGGGACAGGAGGAGGGAGGGGGAGGGGGGAGGGGGAGGGGAGGGGCAGGAGGAGGGAGGGGGGGGGAGGGGCAGGAGGAGGGAGGGGAGGGGGAGGGACAGGAGGAGGGAGGGGGGGAGGGGGAGGGGAGGGGCAGGAGGAGGGAGGGGGAGGGGAGGGGCAGGAGGAGGGAGGGGGAGGGGGGAGGGGGCAGGAGGAGGGAGGAGGAGGGGAGGGGGAGGGGCAAGAGGAGGAGGGGAGGGGGAGGGGCAAGAGGAGGAGGGGGAGGGGAGGGGGGCGAGGGTCCATTCCCAGGGCCTGGGCAGAGCAGAGGCCCCGTCCGCTGCGTCCCCCACCCTGGGCTCCTACACTGAAGCCCCCGCCCCCACTAGGACATGGGGTGACTGCGGGAGTGACCGGTCAACACGAGGCAGCAGCAGGGCAGGGTGTCCCCCGCCCCAGTGTGACTGGTGTCCGTGTGAAGAGTGGAAGTTGGACGCTCAGAGACCATGACGGGAAGACGGGGCAAGGGGCCACACCAACTGAGAGGCCACCAGAGCCCACGGGGCCGCAAGGGGACACGTGCTCCCCCACAGCCCTCGGCGGGCGAGCCCCCTGCAGCACCAGGTCGGGGACCTCCAGAAGCGCCGGGGGCGCGTCCAGCCGCGTGGCTTGCGGTTTGCTACTGCTGCGTCCCCAGCACCACAGTGTGCACACTGGGACCTCAGGCTCTTCTTCTCCCCTTGCTACCTGGCCACCGTGAGGTCAGAGCCGGGCTCCAGCAGGCGCCGCCCACCCGGGAGCGGGGCCAACCCACGGGGACTGTGTCTGGCTCTCGAGGCCCCGAGGTGCCACGTCTGAGCCACGTCCTGTGTCGTGCTTTAGACACCTGAGGCGTCCCCCGGAAGCTCGTGTGTGAGACAAGGCGAGAGACTTGGAGGTGGAATGAGAGGCCACGAGAGGGTGACCTAGCCACTGGATGAATCCGCCTGCATGGACTAAGTGTGTGGAGGCCGCAGGCAGGGGTGGTGTGGCTGGAGGATGGTGCCCACACATGGGCCCGGCCAACGGGGCCACTGGGCAGTATGACAAAGTGAGCTCGCCCTTGGCATTGCCCGGAGGAGTGGGGAGGGGGCCGGTCACTCACGGTTTCCGTGAAGCTGCTCCCTGTGCTCTGCGAGAAGAAAAGCAAGCGCTCCTGAGAGACCCCCAGCTACGCCCGGGACCCCCCAGACTCCTCCGGGGGCCATCACACAGAGCAAGCTTTACGACACCCGGGGGAATGGGGGCAGGCCAAGCCTGAGCTGAGAAGTCAGGGCCGTGGGGGGGGGGGGCTCTGGGGACCGCTGACCAGGACCCAACATCCTCCCAGACGCATCTGCATGCACCCACGGGGAAGCCACCAGCAGTTTGTGTGGGGTCAAGGCCTGGCTGTTCCCCACCAGGGCACAGGGCTGCACCCGAGCCAGAACCGGGCTACGCCTTTACCTGGGGCTGCGGCTGTACCTGCTCCCCAGACTCAGCAAAGGGACAAGTAAACTGGTGGTGCCATTTTTAAAAGCGAGTGTGGGGTGGGGCACGCGTGTCACCCCGTGACTCGGGAGTTTACCTTGTTCACTTGAAGTTCATACTTGAAGTTCTTGTTGAAGTGGCTGAACATCTTCCACTCCATGAGGGAGTGGGTCTTGTTTACACTTGGCAGTGACGTTGGGTGGGCTTAGTCTCTCTAAGGAGGGGGAAATTCCATCACTAAAGCAAAGGGGAAAGACCCTTTCTTTCTGTCAAATTATTTTACATATGACTCATAAATTTGGGAGTGGGGGAAAAGAAAAGGAGGAGGAGGAGGAGATGCAGATAGAGGAGGAGCAGGAGGAGGAGGAAATGGAGGAGGAGATGGAGGAGGAGGAGATGGAGGAGGAGGAGATGGAGGAGATGGAGGAGGAGGAGGAGATGGAGGAGGAGATGGAGGAGGAGGAGGAGGGGGGGAGGAGGAGAAGGAGGAGGAGATGGAGGAGATGGAGGAGGAGGAGGAGATGGAGGAGGAGGAGGAGGAGATGGAGGAGGAAATGAAGGAGGAGGAGGAGATGGGAGGAGGAGGAGGAGATGGAGGAGGAGATGGAGGAGGAGGAGGAGATGGAGGAGGAGATGGAGGAGGAGATGGAGGAGATGGAGGAGGAAATGAAGGAGGAGGAGGAGATGGAGGAGGAGGAGGAGATGGAGGAGGAGAGGAGGGGGAGGAGGAGATGGAGGAGGAAATGAAGGAGGAGGAGGAGATGGAGGAGGAGATGGAGGAGGAGGAGGAGGAGATGGAGGAGGAAACGAAGGAGGAGGAGGAGATGGAGGAGGAGGAGGAGATGGAGGAGGAGGGGAGGGGGAGGAGGAGATGGAGGAGGAGGAGGAGACAGAGGAGGAGGAGGGGGAGGAGGAGATGGAGGAGGAGGGGATGGAGGAGGAGGAGATGGAGGAGGAGATGAAGGAGGAGGAGATGGAGGAGGAGAAGGAGGAGATGGAGGAGGAGGAGGAGGGGAGGAGGAGGAGGAGATGGAGGAGGAGGAGACGGAGGAGGAGGAGGGGGAGGAGGAGATGGAGGAGGAGAAGGAGGAGATGGAGGAGGAGGAGGAGGGGGAGGAGGAGGAGGAGATGGAGGAGGAGGAGGAGACGGAGGAGGAGGAGGGGGAGGAGGAGATGGAGGAGGAGGAGATGGAGGAGGAGGAGATGGAGGAGGAGGAGATGGAGGAGGAGGAGACGGAGGAGGAGGAGGAGATGGAGGAGGAGGAGATGGAGGAGGAGGAGATGGAGGAGGAGATGGAGGAGGAGGAGATGGAGGAGGAGGAGGAGATGGAGGAGGAGATGGAGGAGGAGGAGGAGATGGAGGAGGAGATGGAGGAGGAGGAGGAGGAGGAGACGGAGGAGGAGGAGACGGAGGAGGAGGAGGAGGGGGAGGAGGAGATGGAGGAGGAGATGGAGGAGGAGATGGAGGAGGAGGACGAGGAGGAGACGGAGGAGGAGGAGGGGGAGGAGGAGATGGAGGAGGAGGAGGAGGAGGAGATGGAGGAGGAGGAGACGGAGGAGGAGGAGGGGGAGGAGGAGATGGAGGAGGAGGAGGAGGAGGAGACGGGAGGAGGAGGAGGGGGAGGAGGAGATGGAGGAGGAGGAGATGGAGGAGGAGGAGGAGGAGATGGAGGAGGAGGAGATGGAGGAGGAGATGGAGGAGGAGATGGAGGAGGAGGAGATGGAGGAGGAGGAGATGGAGGAGGAGGAGGAGATGGAGGAGGAGGAGGAGATGGAGGAGGAGATGGAGGAGGAGATGGAGGAGGAGGAGGAGATGGAGGAGGAGGAGGAGGAGGAGATGGGAGGAGGAGG
>CM046667.1:706584-766584 GCA_025594165.1 Tamias sibiricus | reverse complement strand
AGAGAAGTCACTGGAGTGCAGACCCACAGGCCACACGGCCTTCCCTCGGGTGCCTACCCCGGGTGGCTTCCGGCAGGCAGGACACGGGCGTCAGGACCATCAGGATCCAGAGGAGGTCCATGGCGCGGCAGCTCCTGAGGGGAGCGGGCGGCGTCACCAGAGAGGGGACAGTCAGCCAGCAGGGAGGCCAGGTGGGGAGGCTGGGCGTGGCCGGGCTCCTCTGGAACCGGGGCAGGGAGGCCGAGGGAGGCTGGGATCCTTAGGAACCTGCACAGAAAAGTTTGGGGGAGGCTGGGCTCCTTAGGAACTTGGGCGGGGAGGCCGGGGAGGGTGGGGGGGAGGCCGGAGAAGGCTGGACTCCTCAGGAACCTGAGGGGGGAGGCTGGGCGTGACTGGACTCCTCAGGAACCTGAAGGGGGGTGGCCAGGGGACGCTGGGATCCTGGGGAATTTGGGTGGGGAGGAGGCCGGGGGAGGCTGGGGTCCTCGGGCCCCTGGTGGGCGGCCTGTTTGGAGAGCCTGCCCTGGCGCTGGGCTCGCCCTTGGCCCGGGCTCCGCAGAGCCTCCCTCGGGGCTCCCGGAAAACACGGAGGACAAAGCGGGGGGGAAGGAAGTGGAGGGAGGCCGCGGAGCGCGGATGGACGGGAATCCCCGGCCGCACAGTTACGGTAACTGCGCGCGCGGAGTGGTCTCTGCACGGGTCGCCCCGGGGCCCTGCGGTCTCCCGGCCTGTCCTCTGTGGCCGGCCTCCCGGGACCCTGGGCGGGCCAGCTCCGGGGTCTCCAGGTGGGCCTCCTCCCGAGGCCTCCACTCGCAGCCTCCAGAGTTATCGCCCTTGGTTACGTCGTGGCTGCAGCAGCAGAGCCCGACCCTTCTGCGGGACCCCGGCCCCGGGGGCTGCCCCTCAAAGCCAAGGACCCCGCAGCGAGAAACTCCCCTTCCCCGGGGAGGCATCTGTGTCCCCAGGATCCCGGGGCTGGGGCTGGAGGAAGCGGCGGCTGCTGGAACGAACGCTTCCTGAGGGCCCTCGGGGAGAGCCCTGCGGGTTCCCAGGCAAATGCGATTCAATAGGCTGACGGGGGGAGCGTGACCCCCTGCAACTGTCCCGGGTCCTCCCGGGACGGGACGGGGTGAGGGAGCAAGATCGAAGGCACCCCAAGCCACGCCCACCGCCGAGACTATTTTAACGCAATATTCTACAAGGCCAGAGGCTGCATCGGTGAGCGTGGAAAACACCCACACTTTAAACAAGGCCACCCCACCTTGACCTGGGACGCGTGATTATTCCATAAGGGCACAGTAGGGTGCCCGGCCTCTACTGCTCTAATCAGGGAGCTCCTGGGCACAGGGGCAGGACAGCGGCCCGGGAGAGACTGTGCGGGCCGCGGCTGCCCGTCCAAGCGGCGAACTGCTCTGGAAGAAGATTTCAGCAGGGCCCCGGGGCCCAGGTCTGGGATCCCAGCAACCGGGGAGGCTGAGGCAGGAGGATCGCAAGTTAGAGGCCAGCCTCAGCCGGTTGGGGAGACCCTGCCTCCAAGTAAAAAAAGAATGAGAAGGGCTGGGGGGGTGGCTCAGAGGTGCAGCCCCCTGGGCTTCAATCCCCGCGCCCCTGGGACCGGGGTGCAGCAGACACTGCCGGGCACAGGGAGGGGGGAAGAGGCTCAGGACTCTGGGAGGCTCTGCCTGATTTAAAATACCCCCCCCCCCAGTACCAAAAGACCCCGCGGTATTGCCGCGAGCTACATCCCCGGCCCGCATTCTTTTTTTTTTTCTTTCCTTTGTTAAATGTTCAGACAGGGTCTCAGGCAATGGCCCAGGCTGTCCTCAAACGTGCCATGCCCCTGCCTCAGCCTCCCAGGTGGCTGGGATGACAGGCGTGCGCCACCACACCTGGCGATGGCCCGTTCAGAACGTGACATTCTCAGCGCCGTCGGGCACTGCGTGGTGGCCTTTGGCATCGGCCCTTTCTTTCTGGGCCTCTGTGGAAGCAGCTTTCGGACCTCCATTCCTTTTCACGGTTGAGTAATATTCCACTGGGTGGATGGAGCCCAGTAGGTTCCCCCCATTCCTTTTCATGGTTGACTAATAGTCCACTGAGCAGATGGGCCACATTTTAGCTCAAATCCCACCATCCAGGGACAGCTGGATTATTTCCACCTTTGGCTACTGTGAGTGCCGAAGCCACCGCCCATGAGCCTGTGACCACCTGGGAAACACGGGAGAGGCCAGTCCCAGCTCAGAGTGGGCACGTCCAAAGGCCCTGTGGCATCGTGGCCAGTGCCCTCGGTGGCCTGCCATGGGTCTATCCCGCAGGAGGGAACGGCCCCCAGCCCTCTGTCCCTCCTCCCTCGGGGGACAGCGCGTCTTACCAGCGAGGGACAGCCCCGCCAGGCCTCCTGGGCTGCCCTGTCCGTGGTCCCCAGCCCCAGGCTCTGATTTTCGTTTACTGGAAAAAGTTTCCACAAAGAGAAACCGAACTCGCTGGGCGTCGTGCGGGCAGGGCGGGGCCACGCCTCCGGGCTCGGGCGGGGCCCCGGGGGTCAGCGCGGCCAGCGGCTGCGGGCGGTTCCGGCCCCTGCAGAGCGTCACTTTCCCGTCTGCTTTCTGCCCCGCGTTCCTCTTTGTGGCACTGATGCCGCTGTCCGCGTCCCCCGGGCTTGAGTAACTTCCTGCCCTAGTGAACGCCCCCGATAAGCCCCGCGAGGCCGGGCCTCCGCCTCCGCGATCCGGACGTGACCCGCGCCGCGCGCGTGGCCGTGAGGCAGCGCCCCGGGTCGAGGCCCAGGTCCTGGGGGGGGAACCCCCGCGCGGGGCGAGGCGCGTTTCCCTGAGCTCAGCAAAGCAGCCCCGAAGAGCCTCCGCCGGCCTCCTTGGCCTCGATCCCAGGCCTCTTCCCTGACCCGAAAGCCTCCCCCAGCCTGCAGCCTCCGAGTGCGGCCGGACTGGGAAACGGGGGCTCTGCAGATGGAGTGGGTGGAGGGTCCTGAGGTGGGCTCCTCCGGGTCAGGGGCCTCGTGCAGTGGCCGTGTCCTCACAGAGACAGAAGAGGGGCCCGGACCCAGAGGAGGGGCCCCGTGGAGAGGGAGGCCGAGGCTGGAGGGACGGGGGCCACCAGCCCAGGGCCGCCTGGAGCCCCAGGAGCTGGAGAGGAGGAGCAGCCTCCCCGGAGGCCGTGGGGCGAGGTCGGCCTCTGCCGTCCAGGTGGGGAGCTGGACTCTTCAGTTTGAGTCCTGGGCCATTTTTTCAGGGATCCCCAGGAATCCTATTCAGCAGCCGCGTCCCCTGGTCACATGTGCTGCTGGCCGGCAGCCCCTGCTGGACATGGAAGCTGACCCTGCCCCGGGAGACGGTCCCGGCGTCCCTCGAGCAGGGCGGTGATGGTTAAGAATCCCGCCATGCGCAAAGGCGCACCGAGTAGGACTGAGACACCAGGGTGCTTGTGCCCGGTCCCTCTGGGCCTGGGACCCTAGGAGCACAGAGAGTGGTCCAGCAGGCAGCGAGAAAATGGCCCCTGGACGGACACCGGGGCAGGCCTGGCCCCCGGGGGCATTTGCAAGCTGGTCCTGGGCAGAGGTGGGCACGGATGGACAGGGCGGGGCGCTGGGAGATGGTGGGCGGGGCCAGGCTGGGCGGGGAGCTGGGAGATGGTGGGCGGGGCTCTGGGAGATGGTGGGCGGGGCTGGGAGATGGTGGGAGGGGCCAGGATGGGCTGGGTGCTGAAAGATGGTGGGCGGGGCTGGGAGATGGTGGGTGGGGCGCTGGGAGATGGTGGGCGGGGCGCTGGGAGATGGTGGGCGGGGTGCTGGAAGATGGTGGGCGGGGCTGGGAGATGGTGGGAGGGGCTGGGAGATGGTGGGCGGGGCTGGGAGATGGTGGGCTGGGTGCTGGGAAGATGGTGGGTGGGGCTGGGAGATGGTGGGAGGGGGCTGGGAGATGGTGGGCGGGGCGCTGGGAGGTGGTGGGCGGGGCCAGGCTGGACTGGGCGCTGGAAGAAGGTGGGCGGGGCGCTGGGAGAAGGTGGGCGGGGAGCTGGGAGGTGGTGGGCGGGGCGCTGGGAGATGGTGGGCGGGGTGCTGGAAGATGGTGGGCGGGGCTGGGAGATGGTGGGTGGGGCTGGGAGATGGTGGGAGGGGCTGGGAGATGGTGGGCGGGGCGCTGGGAGGTGGTGGGCGGGGGCTGGGAGATGGTGGGCGGGGCTGGGAGATGGTGGGCGGGGCGCTGGGAGATGGTGGGCGGGGTGCTGGAAGATGGTGGGCGGGGCTGGGAGATGGTGGGCGGGGCGCTGGGAGGTGGTGGGCGGGGTGCTGGAAGATGGTGGGCGGGGCTGGGAGATGGTGGGAGGGGCTGGGAGATGGTGGGCGGGGCTGTGAGATGGTGGGTGGGGCTGGGAGATGGTGGGAGGGGGGCTGGGAGATGGTGGGCGGGGCGCTGGGAGGTGGTGGGCGGGGCCAGGCTGGACTGGGCGCTGGAAGAAGGTGGGCGGGGCGCTGGGAGAAGGTGGGCGGGGAGCTGGGAGGTGGTGGGCGGGGCCAGGCTGGGCTGGGAGATGGTGGGCGGGGCCAGGCTGGACTGGGCACTGGGCCTGGCTGTGAGGAGACACCTCGGCCACCAAGATGCCCTGATAGGAGGACTGGCCAGGCCCACAGGGGTCAGAGGGCTCTTGGGGACCAAGACAGGGCTCCTCTGGGCTGCTGGCCAGCGGGAGACAGGAGGGAGGGGCTTTGCTCTTCCATCCCTCTGTGCTGGCCCTTTGTCCCTTGCCCTCTGTCCCTCCTTCCTCCCCCGACCCCCAGAGATTGACCCCGGGGTGCTTGACCTCTGAGCCACATCCCCAGCCCTGTAATTTTTTATTTAGAGACAGGGTCTCGCTGAGTTCCTTAGGTTCTCGCTGAGTTGCTGAGGCTGGCCTCCAACTGGCCATCCTCCTGCCTCAGCCTCCAGAGCCACTGGGATCCCGGGCATGCACCCCTGCGCCCGGGCAGCTTAATTCTTATCTAGTGTTCAGTGCCAAGGAATCCGGTCCCCCGACCCCCGGGGACGCTCCTTGTCCAGACCCCCGACGTTCAGTGGCCGGTGGCACGTCCCCTGCTCACCTCGAGTCCGAAGGCATTTTAC
Source organism: Tamias sibiricus (assembly GCA_025594165.1). Lineage (NCBI taxonomy): Eukaryota > Metazoa > Chordata > Mammalia > Rodentia > Sciuridae > Tamias > Tamias sibiricus. The sequence goes on along the minus strand of CM046667.1, from coordinate 761,470 downwards.
AGTCGGCTCTGGGTGCCGGTGGGGAAACAGGCCGGGGGTCGAGGCCCCAGAGCTGGAGGGCTGTGCACGGGCCAGGGGCAGGGGCTGGGACACACAGGAACAGAAAGGAGGAACGGGGAAGGGGCTTGCCGCAGGACGCAGCTGGATGTGGGGACCCAAAATAGGCCCGTTGCGACACGGCCAGCTGCACCTGGCGGGCTCCGGGGCTGCGGGCAGGGCTGGTGTCGGGGAGGGCAGGGACGGCTACGCGGTTCCCCCTGGAAGACGGATCACCCGCTCCAGGGACAGCCAGGGAGGCCCAAGGACACGCCCATCAGGGACAGGCCACCTCTGCAGGTGGGACGGAGGGACAGCAGGCAGGAGATGGCCAGACAGGGGACCCCGGGGTCTGCCTCTAACAGAGGCTCCACCCCTGAGCCACCTCCCGGCCCTTGGTGCTGATTATCTAGGGACGGGTTCTTGCTGCAGAGTGGCTGAGGCTGGCCTCCAACGTACCATCCTCCTGCCTCAGCCTCCAGAGCTGCTGGGATCACAGGCGTGCGTCGGGGCACCCGGCTCCATCCGTGATGATTATTACAGACGACGACAGTGTCCTGTTAATGGGTTCTGTGACGCTTATCATGCGTTTCTGTGATGTCATCTATTCACACGTACTAATGCATTATGAATGTCATTTACACAGGAGGGTGTGTAGTATCTTTATATATGATGTGACTATGCAAAGCCATATGTAATGTAATATGTATGATTACGCATATTGTGTTATTTATGATAAAAATGATATATAAAAGGATATTTACTGTATCACATTTTATATTATTATATTTGATATATTTTTTGATCTTGTATAATCATATATATATATATATATATATATATATATATATATATTTTTTTTTTTTTTTTGGTACCAGGGATCGAACTCAGGGGCCCTCGACCCCTGGGCCCCCTCCCCAGCCCTTTCTTGTATTTTATTAGAGACAGGGCCTCACTGAGTTCCTCAGTGCCTCGTCATGGCTGAGGCTGGCTTTGACCTCACGATCCTCCTGCCTCAGCCTCCCAAGTGCTGGGATGACAGGCGTGCGCCACTGCGCCCGGCTACATTTCTACATGATATTATAAATGTGACTATATATTATCTATAAGATAATATAAAAGGTTATTTAATAAAGCACATTATTGTATATTATTATGTCTAAGATATTATTTGATCTTGTTTTTATGTATAATCACATATATTTACATAGGATGATATAAATAGTGTCTTTATGTGACGATACCTTATATATATGAGATTATATGTGAGGATATCTAATAAATCACATTTATATTATATATTGCTATATTTGATGTAGTATTATTGGATATTGTTTTATATGCAACCACACATATTGATGCACAATGATATCAACCCTATGTGTGTATGTGATTTTATGTAGTCTATATGAGAATATATGAAAGAATATTTAACATATCACATTATCATATTTTTATAGTTTATTTATCATTTCATAGGTCACCTGTTTCCTATATATGCAGTGACTTATTTTATTTTTTTTGGTATGGGGGATTGAACTCAGGGGCCCTTGACCCCTGGGCCCCCTCCCCAGCCCTTTTTTTGTATTTTATTAGAGACAGGGTCTCACTGAGTGGCTCAGGGCCTCACCATGGCTGAGGCTGGCTTTGACCTCACGATCCTCCTGCCTCAGCCTCCCAAGTGCTGGGATGACAGGCAGGGGCCACTGCGCCCGGCTGCAGTGACGTTTTTCATATCATGGATTTTGTACGACCACAGGTGCTGCACCTGACAGTGATTTCAGAGACTACAGATACCTAACTACACTCCCCTATTGTTTTATCTCGGCATATTTACGTATTTTCCTGAGATACGTTGTAACCAGTGGTCGGAGTTCGCATTTTGCACGGCTGAGGATTGAACCCTGCAGAATGCGACGACTAGTTACAACGTATCCAGGCTGGGCGGTCACTGGGGCCGACTGTGGAGGCCATGTCCTGTCCCTGGCTCCTGCCGCCTCTGCCTCTCGGTGCTTCCGGGCTGCCAAGAGCCGGCCGGCCAGCTCGCCTCCGACATCCGCTTCTGCCCCTCAGGCCCAGGGCGTAGCAGCGCTGTGCGAGCCTTTCCTCACTGAGGTCGCTTTTGTCAGGTATTTTGTCACAGTGAGGAAGAGGCGGCTTGCCGGGGACCAGCTCCAGTGGGGGGGGAGAAGACGTCGGCGGAAAGGTGAGCGAGACCACGCAGCACCCAGGTCTGGAGGCTGGCTCTGACTTGACTTCTTTTACCGAGCTTTTATAGCCCAGACAGCACGGTCTTCTGCGTTACAGCTTTGAGGGTTACAGTAAAGAATTTCAGAGTTTTACACTACGAGGGAAAACAAGTTACATTAAGGAAATTTTTTTTTTTTTTTTTTTTTTTTGGTGCCGGGGATTGAAACTCAGGGGCACTCGACCACTGGGGTCACATCCCCAGACCTTTTTTGTATTTTATTAGAGACGGGGTCTCACTGAGTTGCTAAGTGCCTCGCCATGGCTGAGGCTGGCTTTGAACTCGCGATCCTCCTGCCTCAGCCTCCCAAGTGCTGGGATTACAGGCGTGTGCCACCGCGCCTGGCACATTAAGAAAATTTCAGGGTCATACATTCTGGGGGGGGAAAACAGATAGTGTCCTAAGTCCATATGACTGATGAAACTTATCTAAAGACGTAAAAAAAAAAAAAAGCATATATTGATCAATCTGAAGTGTCAAGAACAAAAAACTGTTTTTACCTAAAACTCTTCCTACAGCCCCTTAAGGTCACTCACAACGTCCCCCACCTTGATTGCCCGAAACATCACAGCTAAGCCTGGGCTGGGACGCAGCTAACTCTCGTTTCCTACAGTAACTTTGTTCTGCATTAGAAAGAAGGACGTCCAGCGTTTCTCAGAGGTGAGGCTAACAGGTCTTCCTCCTTTGATGAGGTGTTGGATCTAAGGGGTCTCGACCACGGAAAACGTCGATCACTAGGTCCTGAACGAATGTCCTCAACTTACCTAAGATAAAAGAATCCTTATCAATCACAAGGAAGCCCTATCACTGTGACTCAAAGCCTTATCACTATGACTAAGAAACGTCTGAGCGCGGGGCACAGCAAGAGCCACACGGTCGATCATTCCTTCCAAGCCTCGAGTCTAATCATGAACCTGCTTTTCTCAGGAACTAGGTGAAACTTGCTGGAGAGCTCCTGGCTCCGACCGCCACGGTGTGGATTTGTGTGGTCAGATTCATGTCCAATCGCTAACTTGTGAGCCCTCGTGGCCACGCAGGGACACGGTGAGGATAGGGCGCTGGCGTCGACACATCGGGCGGCCCGTGTTGTCTGCCGTGGTTCCCGGGAGACGGAGCGAGGCCTGGCTTCCCTCCCTGGTGTTCCCGACAAGGAGCCTTGCTCGCTCGTCCCCAGGAAGAGGGGACAGCGGCCGGCGCCCGTGGGGAAGCTCATGGCGTCCCTTTGAGCCCTCTGCCCTGCGGGTCGCCCCGAGGGCCACCGCTTCCGGCCAGCCGCATCTGCTAAGTCGCGGGGCCACGTTCAGGGGTGTCCCCAAAGCTCTGGTGGGGGGCAGGTTGGCGTCTGGGATTAGCGTCTCCCCCGGGGACGGTGCAGGTTGGTGGGAAAGAAGAGAAGGAGCCCGACGTGCAGAGCTGAGCCCTGTCCCTGTGCAGTGAAGCACCGAGGGACGGGGTCAATTTAAAAGGACTCTGCCCGTGGCTGTGTCCCCTCTTCTGTCTCCCGCGAGGACACGGCCACTGCACTAGGGCCACCTGACCCAGGAGGAGCCATCTCAGGGTCCTTCACTAGAGGCTGCTGGCCTCGGCCTCTGTCCAGCGTGGGCCTGGCCTCGGGGCCCTCACGGTTTCCCGCGGGATCCCCCCAGATGCGGCTGCCCCAGTGGCGTTCCCGGGCCTCGGCGCCAGCTGCAAATGGGCAGCTCCGTGCGGGGGTTCTCCCGGACTCCGCCGACACCAGGGGGGCCCAGCCGGGCTCCAGGGGCCCCTCGGACGGCCCAGGCTGGTGGCCAGGGAGCCAGAGGCGGGGCCTGTCCACGTCCTGACCCCAGGACCTCTGAAGGGACCTCGCGTGGCCACGGGGACTCTGGAGTTAGTGGATGGGCTCCTCCCGGTCAGGTGGCCTCGTGCAGTGGCCGTGTCCTCACAGGAGACGGAAGAGGGGACGCTGTCACAGAGGAGAGGCCCTGAGAGACGGAGGCCGAGGCTGGAGGGACGGGGCCTCAGGCGGACCCCAGCCTCCCGTCTCCAGAAGGACGGATCCCCGCACTCGGTGGTGTCGCAAGCCTGTCCTGTCACCTCCGTTATCAGCAGGGCCACCAGGAGGCTGCGGCGCCCGGGTTGCGACAGGGCTCTGCGGGTCTCGGGCTCCGGGCATCCAGCTGGCCGCGGAGATAGGCGGGCACGTCCTGTCTGGGGGACGGTGGCCGCCTTTGTTCTGGGCACACACAGGAAGCCTTTCGCAATCTGCCGGCTCCTCCTGTCCCTGCCCCGGCCAGAGCCAGGCGGGTTTGTGAAATGAAATCTTTTCGGATCGGCCTCTCTTGGTTTTGGGTACTGGGGATGGAGCCCGGGGGCGCTTGACACGGGGCCACCCCAGCCCTTTTTAGTCCATTTTTTTTTTTTTTACAGACAGGGTCTTGCTACGTTGCTGAAGATCTTGCCAAGTTGCTGAGGCTGGCCTCCATCTCGCCATCCTCCTGCCTCAGCCTCCCCAGCAGCTGGATGACAGGCGTGCACCACGGCGCCCGGCGTCATCGCTGATCTTTTCCTGGGTGAAGGGGCCGGGGGGCTGAGGAGGTCCGGGCGGACCTTTAGCATCTTCTTCCATGTCCCCGGGCGGTTCAGAGCCCGTCACGGGCACAATGATGAGGTGGCACTGGAGGCCGGGGCATAAGATGGTCACAAGGAGCGTCACTCTGCCCTGAGGAGGTCGCTCGGGGAGGGACACCGTGGAAACAGGGAGGGGGTGCGGGAATCGTTCCTCTGCCCGTCCAGATGGATTACCAGTGTTTCCTCCACAGCAAGGACGTCCTCCGGTTCCTGGGAGTGCGGTGGAGGCTGGGACTCTACCCAGGTGGCCTAAGTGGGAGAAAAAAATGACCACCAAGGACCCTCTGGTTGTCCCCGCAGGAAGACATCGGGGAGACCAGCACTGTCCCCAACAGCCAGGAGGTGGAAACCACCCACTGTGTCCATCGGTGGTTCAAGAGAGCCACAGAGCAGGGTTGAGACACACAGTGGAATATTTATGCAGCCATGAAAAGGAACGGGGGTGATCACATCTGCTAGGACCAGGACCTTGCTCCCCGGGGAGGATCCTAGGCTGCCCACAGAGGTCTCCGTGGTGGGCGCTGGGGAGGGCCTGCCGCAGCCTCAGCCCAGGCGCAACGCTCTGCAAGGGCTGCCCTGGCAGGGCCACACTCAGGGCTGCAGCATGGGGACCGGTTTTTTTTTTTTTTTTGCAGCGGGGCGAACCCACCTGGTTGGCCAGGAAGACACTGGTGACGTCCCCTTTCACCTGCGGGATGGGCGGGCACAGCCTCTGCCACAGCGATGTACCTGGGGGAGCACGAGGGCAGGGTCCTGCTCGGAAGCCGGTGCCGGACGGGTCTCCTGACCCAGCACCGCGGCCCTGAACCGGGGCTAGCCCTTGGGCCGGGTGGCACTGCCCGTCGGGGACGCTCTGCAGGGAGCAGGGGCTGAGGGGGGCTTTCTTGTTCCTGGATGCACCTGTCGCTGTTTCTGGGGTGACAGCTCTGCCAGGAATGGGGAGCCCCACCCGGGAACGGGCAGGACAGGTGAATGTGGGGGAGCTGAAGAGCTCCGGCCACAGCCCCGGCTGGGGGAGTCGCTCACACAGAAGTGCACGCACCGCCGGGCGCGGTGGCCCTCGCCCGTCATCCCAGCAGCTCAGGAGGCTGAGGCAGGAGGCTAAAGCCAGCCTCAGCCAAAGCGAGGCCCTGAGCAACTCAGGGAGACCCTGTCTCTAAATAAAATGCAAAATAGGGCTGGGGTGTGGCTCGGGGGCCCCTGAGTTCAATCCCCACCAGATGTGCAAGCACCTGCAGGACTAAGTGGTCAGGGCTCCCCAAGCGCCCCAAGACTGACCAGGAACCTCCAGTCCCCCCCTGAGGCCCCAGGCCTCGGGTGGAGGTCCTTCCTGGGGTGAAGCCCAGGGCAGAGGGCAATGCCCTCCCTCGAACCACGCCAGGCCAGCTCTTGGCCAGGGCGGGCGCAGGCACCCGGGCTTCCATGAAGCGCGAATCCCACAGGAAAGTGCGACTCTCTCCAGGCCCAGGAGACCCCACCGCCCGCAGGGGCTTGAACGCACAAGGGCCAGGGACTCTGAGCCCGGGGCAGAATGCGCAGTGTGGCTCCGCAGCGCCCCTAAGGGCAGGATGCGAGGAATTGCAGGAGTCACATCCGGGGATTTACGCTGCCCTGGCAGATGCGTAGGTGAGGCTGTGCAGCGCTCCGACGGGCGGGCAGAGGAATTGCAGGGCCGTATCTGGGGATTAAAGTCGCCTGGGGCACATGCGCAGTGCTGCTGCGCCGCATCCCAGGGTAGGACTGAGGAATTGCAGGAGCCACATCCGGGGATTAACACCACCTGGGGCAGATGGTCACGTGGGCCTCCACAGCGCCTCCAGTGTGGGACCAAGGAATGGCAGCAGCCACATCCGGGGATTAAGTCGCTTGGGGCAGATGAGGCTCCGCAGCGCCTCCATGTGTGGACCGAAGGAATTGCAGGTGCCACATCCGGGGACTAACAACGCCTGGGGCAGATGCCTGGTGTGGCTCCACGGTGCCCCCAGGGGTGGGCCGAGGAATTGCAGGGGGCGGAGCAGGCGTTACCTTTGCAAATTTCGTGAATTGAAGAAATGGAGAGATTCGCCTAAGGCGACTTTCCAGCGGCTCTTTCTTTCTTTCTTTCTTTTTTCTTGCAATGCTGGGCTTGCAGCCCACGCCCTTGCTGATGCGGCTCCTGCTCTAGCCAGGGAGTGACACGCCCAGCCCTCCTATAACTCCCTGGACACAACCACGGGCTCTGTCCAGTTCCAGAACACTCGAATCACGGCAGAGGAGACCCGTGCCTGTGACAGTCCCACCCCAGGCCTCCTCATCCGGACCTGAGCCCCGAGTCTGCCCTGCTCTGTGCATGTGCCTGGTCTTGAGGGTCTCGCTCACTTTGCCAAGGTGATAGTTTCAAGGTCACTCAAAGTCACCTTTTGCAGAGGAACATCAGAAGCACCGAGGACAGGGTGGCCGCCCCCACCACCAGCACACCAGGGTCACAGGGAAGCGGCCGTATCCCTCTTCTGGGGTGCCTGGTGGGGAAGAAGAAGAGCAGAAGGTCAAGGGGGACCAGTAGCCTGGGTCTGCGCACTTGCTCTTCCTGTGGCAGGTGGGGACAGGAATCAGGGTGCAAGGGGAGGAAGAGAGACTTCCCCAAGCAAAGGGTCCAAGGGACTTGGGAAAGCTGGTGCTCGGGTCAGTGGCCCTCACCTGAGAATCTGTCCTTGCCTGCTCCCTGTCCACCTCTACCTGCCTGCCTGTGTCCCCAGCTTTTCTTTCTCCACTTCCTGAGCCCCTTTGGAACGCTCTGAGGGTGCAATCCATCACGGTCCTTCTGCGAGATTGTCACCTTGATGCACCATGTTCACACCCAAAGAAATGGATACCGTAGTAGAAACATTCCTTCCATAGCCAAAGGACTATGAATGTGGAATGGTGGAATGTCCCGGGTGGAAGGCGTCCCAGGGAGGGGGGATCCCGGGGGCTCGCAGCTCCTCTCCGGTGGCTGGATCAGCCCTGGTGGCTTCAGGCAACTCTCAGAGGATGGGTGTCTACAGCTTTTAAGTCCCCTGGCTTGTGGTCCCTTTGGACGACAGGCTCTAGACCTGGCGACCCAGTGGGGACAAGACCCGCACGGGGACAGGGCAGAATCATCCTCAGATTCTCTGCGCCCTGCAGGGGTCTCGGTGGAGTCCACACCCACCCCAGGACGCCCGATGGGCAGATGTCGTGTGGTTGGATCAGGGTCCTCTCCTCTCCAGGACCCTGACGGCGCCTCCTTCCCGGGACTCCGGGGGCACTTGGGGCCAGCCTCCCCTAGCGCTGAGCCCCGGGGACCCTCGGAGCACTCCCGCTCGGGTGGCAGGACTGGGTGGCCGCCCCTCGGGGGCCGGCGCAGCGTCCCGGTCACCTGCCCACCTACCGAAGCGCAGCGCCGGGCTCCAGTCGCTCCAGACCTCGCCGCGTGGTGCCGGACCCGGAGGCGCACGGTGTGCTCCGCGCGCGAGTCGGCGCGGGGCGGCCAGTACTCGTTCTCGTCCTTCCCATCCAGGCAAACCTTGGGAAGGGAGAGGGGTCAGCGCCGGGACGCAGCTGGCAACCGGGCAGGGGCGCCGCAGGCAGCGTCTGTGGCCCCGAAGGTTGCCTGACGCCTGCGCCGCCTGCGGCGCCACGGGGCATGCAGAGTCCGGTGCCCTCCTGGACCGGGCCACCTGTCCTGCGGGGAGGGGTCCACACGTCCAGCGGCAGGCAGGAGGAGCCGCCGGGCTGCCCGGGGGTCAGAGCAGGAGGAAGAGAGACCTCGTGCCCCTTTGCTGCAGGGGCACGGTGGATGTCCACAGCTTTTAAGTCCCCTGGCTTGTGGTCCCTTTGGACAACGGGCTCTAGACATGCCGACCCAGTGGGGACAAGACCAGCACCCCCAGCTGGTCTTGTGGTTGGATTGGGCTGGGCAGGCTAGGAGCAGGGGAAGGCCCCCGGGCGTGTCCTCCGCCTTCCGGGCCACATGGCCGTCTTCCATCCCACGCAGCTGCGAGCAGGTGAGCTCGGCAGCGCCTCCACGGGCGGGCAGAGGAATTGCAGGGCCGTATCTGGGGATTAAAGTCGCCTGGGGCACATGCGCAGTGCTGCTGCGCCGCATCCCAAGGGTAGGACTGAGGAATTGCAGGAGCCACATCCGGGGATTAACACCACCTGGGGCAGATGGTCACGTGGGCCTCCACAGCGCCTCCAGTGTGGGACCAAGGAAATGGCAGCAGCCACATCCGGGGATTAAGTCGCTTGGGGCAGATGAGGCTCCGCAGCGCCTCCATGTGTGGACCGAGGAATTGCAGGTGCCACATCCGGGGACTAACAACGCCTGGGGCAGATGCCTGGTGTGGCTCCACGGTGCCCCCAGGGGTGGGCCGAGGAATTGCAGGGGGCGGAGCAGGCGTTACCTTTGCAAATTTCGTGAATTGAAGAAATGGAGAGATTCGCCTAAGGCGACTTTCCAGCCGGCTCTTTCTTTCTTTCTTTCTTTTTCTTGCAATGCTGGGCTTGCAGCCCACGCCCTTGCTGATGCGGCTCCTGCTCTACCAGGGAGTGACACGCCCAGCCCTCCTATAACTCCCTGGACACAACCACGGGCTCTGTCCAGTTCCAGAACACTCGAATCACGGCAGAGGAGACCCGTGCCTGTGACAGTCCCACCCCAGGCCTCCTCATCCGGACCTGAGCCCCCGAGTCTGCCCTGCTCTGTGCATGTGCCTGGTCTTGAGGTCTCGCTCACTTTGCCAAGGTGATAGTTTCAAAGTCACTCAAAGTCACCTTTTGCAGAGGAACATCAGAAGCACCGAGGACAGGGTGGCCGCCCCCACCACCAGCACCACCAGGGTCACAGGGAAGCGGCCGTATCCCTCTTCTGGGGTGCCTGGTGGGGAAGAAGAAGAGCAGAAGGTCAAGGGGGACCAGTAGCCTGGGTCTGCGCACTTGCTCTTCCTGTGGCAGGTGGGGGACAGGAATCAGGGTGCAGGGGAGGAAGAGAGACTTCCCCAGCAAAGGGTCCAAGGGACTTGGGAAAGCTGGTGCTCGGGTCAGTGGCCCTCACCTGAGAAATCTGTCCTTGCCTGCTCCCTGTCCACCTCTACCTGCCTGCCTGTGTCCCCAGCTTTCTTTCTCCACTTCCTGAGCCCCTTTGGAACGCTCTGAGGGTGCAATCCCATCACGGTCCTTCTGCGAGATTGTCACCTTGATGCACCATGTTCACACCCAAAGAAATGGATACCGTAGAACATTCCTTCCATAGCCAAAGGAATGAATGTGGAATGGTGGAATGTCCCGGGTGGAAGGCGTCCCAGGGAGGGGGATCCCGGGGGCTCGCAGCTCCTCTCCGGTGGCTGGATCAGCCCTGGTGGCTTCAGGCACTCTCAAGGATGGGTGTCTACAGCTTTTAAGTCCCCTGGCTTGTGGTCCCTTTGGACGACAGCTCTAGACCTGGCGACCCAGTGGGGACAAGACCCGCACGGGGACAGGGCAGAATCATCCTCCAGATTCTCTGCGCCCTGCAGGGGTCTCGGTGGAGTCCACACCCACCCCAGGACGCCCCGATGGGCAGATGTCGTGTGGTTGGATCGGGTCCTCTCCTCTCCAGGACCCTGACGGCGCCTCCTTCCCGGACTCCGGGGGCACTTGGGCCAGCCCTCCCCTAGCGCTGAGCCCCGGGGACCCTCGGAGCACTCTCCCGCTCGGTGGCAGGACTGGGTGGCCGCCCCTCGGGGCCGGCGCAGCGTCCCGGTCACCTGCCCACCTACCGAAGCGCAGCGCCGGGCTCCAGTCGCTCCAGACCTCGCCGCGCTGGTGCCGGACCCCGAGGCGCACGGTGTGCTCCGCGCGCGAGTCGGCGCGGGGGCGGCCAGTACTCGTTCTCGTCCTTTCCCATCCAGGCAAACCTTGGGAAGGGAGAGGGGTCAGCGCCGGGGACGCAGCTGGCACCGGGCAGGGGCGCCGCAGGCAGCGTCTGTGGCCCCCGAAGGTTGCCTGACGCCTGCGCCGCCTGCGGCGCCCCGGGGCATGCAGAATCCGGTGCCCTCCTGGACCGGGCCACCTGTCCCTGCGGGAGGGGTCCACACGTCCAGCGGCAGGAGGAGCCGCCGGGCTGCCCGGGGGTCAGAGCAGGAGAGACCTCGTGCCCCTGCTGCAGGGGCACGGTGGATGTCCACAGCTTTTAAGTCCCCTGGCTTGTGGCCCCTTTGGACAACGGGCTCTAGACCTGCCGACCCAGTGGGGACAAGACCAGCACCCCCAGCTGGTCTTGTGGTTGGATTGGGCTGGGCAGGAGCAGGGGAAGGCCCCCGGGCGTGTCCTCCGCCTTCCGGGCCACATGGCCGTCTCCATTCCCGGCAGCTGCGAGCAGGTGAGCTCGCACACCTTGTCACCCACCGGCCAGCATGTCCCGTGTCCCGGGGGTTAACACCGCCTGGGGCAGATGGGCACGCGAGCCTCCGCAGCGCCCCCAGGGGCGGACTGAGGAATTGCAGCGGCCACATCCGGGATTAAGTCCCTGGGGCAGATGAGGCTCCACAGCGCCCCCATGGGCGGACCAAGAAATGCAGGGGCACATCCGGGGATTAAGTTGCCTGGGGCAGATGAGGCACATAAGCCTCCGCAGCGCCCCCAGGGGCGGACTGAGGAATTGTAGTGGCCACATCCGGGGATTAAGTCCCTGGGCAGATGAGGCTCCCCAGCGCCTCTATGGGTGGACAGAGGAATTGCAGGACGCACGTCCAGGGATTAACACCGCCTGGGGCAGATGGGCAGCGCGGCTCCGAGGGGCGCACCGAGGAATTGCAGGGGCGGAGCTTGCGTTGCCCACGGCTGCCCCCAGGTGTGATCCTGACCCTCCTTCTGCTTCTCTGTGCCACGTGAAGTGAGGTTCATGGGCAGCAGGAGCAGCATCATGGGGAGCTGGTGGCAGGGACCTGAGAATCAGCTCCCAGGGTAGCGGCCACCGCACCTGCAGGAACGGACCTGCTGCCCCGAGAGGCGGGGGCAGGGCGATCTCTGTGGGACTCTCCTGGGCGTCACTAACTGGGACAGGGACGTTCATCTCAGTGAGATAAACATGTTTCCATCCCTTTGTGTCCGGTTCTGGGGGTCTGCAAATTAAACGGATTATCAGCATCTCCAAAGGGCGGAGGCTGGACCAGGGTCCCAGGCTGAGCTCCCTCCACGGGCTCCAGGAGGCTCCTCCCCCTCTCCAGCTCCTGGGGCTCCAGGCGGCCCTGGGCTGTGGCCCCGTCCCTCCAGCCTCTCTGCCTCTGTCTCCACGGGGCTCCTCCTCTGGGTCTGGGTCCCCTCTTCTGTCTCTGTGAGGACACGGCCACTGCACGAGGGCCACCTGACCAGGATCATCTCATTCCAGTATATTTGACTGAATTCTGAGGGGAGACGGTGCAAGGAGCCGGTTTGGGTGCCGGGGCTGCTCCCTCTACTGCGGGAACCGTGAGCCGCGGGTTGACCGTAGCCCATCTCGAGGCCACGGTGCCTGGTGCCCACCAGTGGCCCCCCGGGGACCCGTGGCGGAGCAGAGCTCCTCTGTGAGGTCGTTTTATGGCTTCAGCACAGGATGCCGGGGAGGAAAGAGATACTCACAGGGTCTCTCTCTTCGGGAAGCCGCTCTGAACCAAGAAAAAGGAGAAAGAGAGAGAGAGAGAGAGAGAGAGAGAGAAACGAGGGTCAGCGACGCTGTCTATTGGTGACCCCAACCCCCGGAGTTGGGCAAAGGTTCTTGGACACTAAAACTGTACGTGGGCTCCCACCAGCGCAGGGTCCCCCTCGGAGCTGAAACTTAGAGATCTTCTGGAACGGGGCCAGCCCAGCCCCCTGTCTAGAATGAGCTCATTCCAGGAAAGGGAGCACAATGGGACGCTGTCCTAAACCCATCCACGGGGGAGTTTTACGGGCAGGAAGAAGGTGGAAGGGCCCATAGGCGCCTGCACCGCCAGCCACGGCCAGGAACTTTCTTATCTGCTTCTTGTTCTGTGAGCAACGCGCGCCTCCCTCCCGTTCCTCCCTCCCGGGGAAACAATGCATTCCTGCGCGAGCCCTTCCGGCCCCTCCGAGGTGAGGTATGGAGCGTCTGACCTCCGACCTCGGGCTGCTGATTTTACGAGCTCCCGTTAGCAGACAAACAAACTCTGTGGGCTTTTCCTTGTTTTCTTTTTCCTGCTGATAGTCTGTTTAATTTGCAGGCCCCCAGGACTGGACACAAAGGGTTGGAAAAGTGGTCTTGTCACTGAGATGAACGTCCCTTTTCCCAGGATGCCCTGGATGGCGAGGGTTTCTCTGGGGACGAGGATGAAGGAGGACAGAGCGGGCGTGGGGCTCGTCCCTGGTCCCCTGGGCCTCCGCAGAGCAGCGGCAGACAGGTGGCACCTGGGAGCGCCCCCGGATGCCCCCACGGAGCCCCGGGGAGTCCTGGGGCAGGACTGTGAGCAGGAGGGGTAGCTGTGTGCAGTCCCTGAGGGCACCTGTGTGGGACACCTGCGTGTGTCCCCTGCCCGAGATCACCCCGTGTGACTGCGTCACCTGTGAGGAGCCCGGGGACCTGGGCTGTCCCCAGAGGGCCCCTGTGGCAGGACTGGGGTGCCCGACCCTCAGCTGACCGCGGGCTGGACCTGACCCCACCTGCCGGTCACCCCTGCGGCTCAGAGGAGGCCCCAGGTGGAGGCCCAGTTTCCGGCCTGGGGGAGGCCAAAGCGTGAATAGCGACCCTTGACAGAGGAGGGATGAAAGGCAGACACGCAGAGGGACTTCCCGGTGAGAACCAGACCCCGGGCCGTGGGGCGGTGCGGGTCAGTACCGTCCTCTGGATGTCCAGCTGGTACCGGAAGGTGCTGCTGGCCAGGTCGAACCTCCTCTTGGGGTTGAACCACCGATGACGTGGCCTGAGGCTGGACTCGTTGTACTGCACCGTGACGTTGGCCGGCGGGTTGTACTTCTCTGAAACAAGACCGCTGAGGAAGCCCCAGGGGTGACGCCCTGAGGAAGCCCCAGGGGTGACGCTCCTGCAGGGCGGGCCTGGGCGGGTCCCCATGCTGGGAGCCAGGACCCCCCCCACGCACGCGCGTGAAGATGAAAAACAGAAATAGAAACCCGACGCGGCTGCCTTTCTCGGCGATCTGTCGTGTGGCCATTTTAATTCGCAGGCCCCCCGGGACAGAACTTAACAGAGTACAGAAAGGTTTGTGCTCTCCCTCCTCCCCTGCGCTCCCGCGCCCAGGAAGGCTCAGCCGCGCCTCGCGGAGGAGATACTTGAGCCTTGTCCGGGGATGGATTTGAGCGTCCCGAGCTGCGAGTTCAAGGCTCAGGTGTCCCCAGAAATGTTAACTACGGCGTCTGGGGACAGAGACGCACATCGCACCAGGTTGCGGACTGACCCGCTGACGCAAGTGTGGTGAGCAGGAGGTCCCGGAGCCTCAGTACTGGGCCTCCCCGTCCATGGGTGGTTCCGGATTCCCTGATTCGGCGCGGGGAACCCGGTCCACAGTGACTCCGGAGCCTCACGGGGACACGATCTTACCGATTCTAAAGGCCACGATGGGGGCGAAGTCGACGAACTGCACGGCCGTCTCGTTGCTGGTCCCGTTAAGCAGGAAAAAGTAGTTTGTCCGTGGTCTTGGCTCGCCCAGAGCGTCGAAGTGGCAGCCCACGTGCACCCCGGCCGGGTCCAGCAGGTACTGGGCACACTCCCTCTCCTCGGCGTCCCTGCGAGGTGCAAAATGGACCCGGGGGGAGGCTGGGGCGTGCGTCCTGCTGCTGAGACGAATGACTGTGACCACAGTGCGGTGACGTCCCCCTGTCATCCCCGCCGCTCGGGAGGCTGAGGCAGGAGGATGGCAAGTTGGAGGCCAGCCTCTGCGACATGGCAAGACTCTTGAACCCAGCAGCACTTAACCACTGAGCCACACTTCCAGCCCCTTTTATTTTGAGGCGTACTTGCTAGGTATGCTGAGGCTGGCCTCCAACTTGCCGTCCTCCTGCCTCAGCCTCCCGAGCCGCCGGGATGACAGGCGTGCCTCGGGGGGCCTGGAGTCTGTTTCCCTTTTGACGGCTGAATAGTATTCTGCTGTGTGCCTGGGCAGCACCCTTTGAGGGCCCTGGGGTTGATTCTGTTTCCTGGCGACTGGGAACCGCGTCTTTCCCCGTCAGGATTCCTCTCCGCTTTCTCCGTACTGCGCAGCAGCCACAGGGCTGCTGGATCGCACCCTACCTGCATCCCTACTTTTTTTCCTATGCCGTTTTCCAAGGGGACTCTGTCCGCGGATCGGTCTCTGGTCTGCTCCGGTTTTCTTGGCGGTCCCCCCGGGGACCCCGAGTGCTCGCGGCACTTTCCCGCCCCCGCCCCCCCCCCACGCCCCACGCCCCCGTACCTGGAAAACCAGAAGAAGAGGTGGTATTGGACGTCGGCGGGGGCGGCGGGGCCGCGCGCCCAGACTGCAGTTCATGCGGCGGACGTCGAAGATGACGCAGGAAAGCCAGACGCCCCCGAGCCCTCCCCGGCCTGCAAGGTCCGCGGGAGGCTCGCCCGGAGTCCCCGCGCCGCCGCCCTCTCGCCCGTCCACGCCCCGCCCCAGCCCCGCGTCGCACCACCTGCGCTCCGAAGGTCAGGGTCTCCTCGAAGTCGCCCCCGAGGGCAGAAACCGCGCACGGCCAGGGTGGCCCCCGCGGTGCAGCAGCGCGTTGGGGAAGGCGCAGCGGTAGGCCCGGCCTCCGCTGCCCTGCGGGAGGACACGCGGGAGAGGCCGCTGACCTGCCCGTCCCCGTCTGCACGCAGAGCCCGGCTGCAGCCCACGGTCCTGCCGGGTCCACCACCAGGGGCCACCCGCGTCCCTGGACATCTGAGCTGGGGGCAGCCACCCACGCCTATCATCCCAGCTCTGGGGAGGCTGAGGCCGGAGGACCGCAAGTTGGAGGCCAGCCTCTGCAATTGACAGAGGAACGAGCAAGATCCCGTCTCTAAATAAAAAAATGACGTGGCTCGGTGGTTCAGCGCCCCCCAGGGTCTGTCCCCAGCCCGGTGGACACCGGGTGTCCTCCTTGCTTTGCAAGATTTCAAAGCTCCTTTAGCACAAAAATCATTAAAAAAAGTTTTTTTTTTCTCTCTCTCCCCGTGGAGGGACTTTCTGGGCGGGCAGGAAGTTCTGCTTGTGATCCCATTTGCTCCGCACACGCCCAGCTGCGGATTCTAGAAGGAGGAAGAAGGTGGCCTCCACTGGGAGGGGGGACAGAAGGTTCCAGAAGCCGGGATGGATTTGGGCACGGCTTGGCCAGCTGAGGACCAGGCAGGGGGCGGTTCCCTAGTTCCAGAGTCCCCAGAAACAGGCTGCAAAGATTGGACTCTGCCGTGGGGGGAGTGAGGTGGGTATTTTTTTTTTTCCCTTTTCCCCTCCTTAAGATAGAAATGGAATTGCATTTCTTTTCTATCTTTATAAAAAAAAATTTTGTTATAAACGTTTGCAAAAAAACAAAACAAAACAAAACAAAACAAAAAAGAACAAAAAAAACCCCCCCAAAATATCAAGAAAACCCAAAGCAGCTGCTGCTCTGGAATCAAAGAAAAGCAATAATCATAATAAGGAAAAAAAAAAAAAAAAAAACAACCAGCAAAGAAAATGATTTAAAAAAGAAAAGTTCCCCCACACGCCTGTCATCCCAGCACCTGGGAGGCTGAGGCAGGAGGATGGCGAGGTCAAAGCCAGCCTCAGCCATGGCGAGGCCCTGAGCCACTCAGGGAGACCCTGTCTCTAATAAAATGCAAAACAAGGGCTGGGGATGTGGCCCAGGGGTCGAGGCCCCTGAGTTCAATCCCTGGTAGGAGAAGGGGAAGGAGGAGGAGGAGGAGGAGGAGAAAACAATTTTTAAAAGCCAAGTTTTGAAGCCCAGACGGAGGACAGCAGCTGGCCGGGAGTCACAAAGCGTTTTTCCCGTCTCCCGGGCTCGGAGAAACGTGGACCGACGTCCCATTGGGTCGGTTTGTGGGTTTAGAACAGCAAACGAGCGTCGGAGGGAGGGAAAGAGTCACGGCCGCCCGTGTTGGTGCCCACGAGGCTTCGAGGAGGGATTCAGGCGCGGCTTGCACAAGCCTCCAGCTAGCGCTGCTAGGGGTGACCGCAGCAGAAGGGGCACAGCGACCCCTGCTGGTGGCGGCGGCACCGAGGTGTGTCTCCAAACAAACTCTCTCACATCGTCCTCCTCATCCAGGGAGTCCCTCCTGTCTGGATTCTGGTCCCTTTATCAGTATCAGCCCCAGAAGTCCCAAGTGTCCCTTCCTGGGTGGCCCCACCCACTCGGCCACACGATGGACGGCTGTTGGGGTGGCGTAGAGACCCCCACGTCTAGCCCTTCCGTCGAATCCCTCTTCTGCCCGTCTTTCCTTCATCCTTTTAATTTGCAGACCCCCGTCCCCGCACAGAAAAGTGGAGGGAAAGATTTGTTTCCCTTCCCTTCCTGGGCATGCGGAGCCGGAGCGGACGCACGGGGTCCCCCTCCCGGGGACATCGGAGATGGCCGGGAAGCGCCGGCCGTGCGCACCTACCTGGGGGGTCACGCTGGTCGGGGGCCCAGGGGGGTGTCGATGCTGCAGGAGAGTGGCGGGTCACGTCTTGGCGGTACGTCCACGACAGCGTCTTCTTCCGGGGATCGAGCGTCAGGTTGACGACAGGAGAGACGTCGTCCCGGGCGGTCCCTTCGAAAGGGGCACACGTAGCAGAGGCCCTGCTCGCGGAGAGGCTGGGTGCCTGTTTTATCTCACTTTTTGGGGGGCAGGGTCCCAGAGATCGAACCCAGGGTCACTCGACCCCTGAGCCACGTCCCCAGCCCTAGTTTGCCTTTTATTTAGAGATAGGGCCTCGCTGGGGCTGAGGCTGGCCTCCGCCTTGCGATCCTCCTGCCTCAGACTCCCCAGCCGCTGGGACCCCAGGGCTTACCCTCTGAGCCCACTTCGAATGTCTTTTCCTCAACATTTGCAGGAGATTCCGGGGTCCCCCATCCTGGAGGTGAGAACCCCCCTCGCCCCCAAGTCTGAGTTCTGCCGGGTGACACACGCGGGCGCGGGTAGCCCCGGGTGCGGGAGACCCTCTTCCCCTGGCTCCCAGAACCTCCTGTCCCCCTCCCACCATGAAACCCGGGGTCCCCGGGGTCGCCCCCCGGCAGGAGGACCCGCCCCACACCTACCCAGGGGCCGCTGATCTCCACTCAGTGCCGAACCCAGGAGCATCCAGAACCACGCGGACTCCAGCAGGGCCACCATGCCTGGCCCCGAAGGCCCCACGCGGACAGTCCCGGGTCAGGGGCGTCCCCCTTCACGCAACCCACAGAGGTCGGCAAGGTCCCGGCGACCGGCGTCGACGCACCGGGAGTGCTCGGTGTCCTTTCCAATGCCTCTGCTGCAGCCCTGCCCCAGGACCTTGGCACGTGCTGTGTGTGCAGACGGGTCTTTACGGAGGGGACGGAGGTGCACTGAGGTCCCCAGGGTGGCCTGACCCGGCAGCACTGGGGTCCTCGCACACAGATGGACCGCCCTGTGAAGACCCAGGGAGGAGCCGGCCCTGCCCACCCTGGACCTCGGGCCCCCAGCCTCCAGGAGGACACGTCTCCGTCAACAGCAATCTGTGGGACGGTCGTGCCACACCCTTCACAGATTCACGCAAGAGTCCTGGTGGTCAGTTTTAGGTGCTAAAATGGACTGAGCACCAGTACCCAGGCATGTGGCAAAGCACTTAGCTATGAGAGTGCTTTTCTCTTTTCTTAGGGTGAGATGGACGCTCCGACCCGCAGACCCGGTGATGCTACTCTACGCGGGTGGGCCTCGTCTAATCAGTTGAAGGTGCGCGGAGAAAGCTGGTGTGGGCAGGCCCCTGGACGTCCCTACAGGGGGGTTGATGGGATGGCCTATGGCCATCTGGGAGTGTCCCCCTGTCCAGGTCACACTCTGTCCACCGCTGAGTGCCCAGGATACGGATCTGTTCTATTGGGGGGATTTGTAGTGGGCTTTCCTGAAATCCTTTCCTGGCGGACGGTGGGTCCGGGGTGCAGAGGGCTTCCTGCCACTGCCCCGGGGTGGGGACGGCTCTCTGGGGTGCTGGACAGACGGTGGGAAGCAGGCCGGGTGTCCCTGGACTTCAGGGTCGGGGGTGCAGAGGGACCTCTGATCCCCGTGGCTGGGGGCTGGGGGTTTCCCTAGGAGGGCACCCAGGGGCCCTCGACCCCCGGCGCCCCACCCGCAGCCCGATTTCCGCTTTTACGGGTCTCCGGGTCTCCCCGAGCTGCTCAGGGCCTCCCGCGGCTGAGGCTGGCTTCGACCATCGCGATCCTCCTGCCTCAGCCTCCGGAGTCCCGGAGGGTGACAGGCGCGCGCCGAGCCCCGGCCCCGGAGCGCCCCCACCCCGCGTCCCTGCGGCCCCCAGACCGGTCCGCACCTGAGCGCCCCCAAGCCCGGCTCACCTGCGCCCCGGGACCCGGGCGGCGGCTCCAGCTCTGCGCAAAGGCCCGGCTCCGGCGTCCGGTCGGCGCCCCAGGAGGCTCCGGGCGTCACGCGGGTCCCCTTGTCCCCTGTCGCCGAGGCAGGCGGCCCCCGCCCCGCGCCCACATCCCCTGGGGGCCGAGATAACGGGGTCACCCGCTCTCGGCTTCCTGGTGCTGCGGTCCACCAGCCCGGCCGCGTCCTGCGTCCCCGCCTCAGCTGGCCCCGCGGCCTCACCAAGCGGGAGGGGACGAGGCCACGCCCCCCCGCCCAGGCGTCACTCGCGGCCAGCCGGTCCCCACGCTGGAGGGACCTCCGTGCTGGCCTCGAGAAGCTGCGTCCTGGGCCGTCCCGGGGCGACAGGATGCGGTGGCTGGACCTGGTGGCGCGACCCTCAGGGCTCGGGTGCTGGAACTCAGTCCCCCCCCCCCCCCCCGGGAGGCACGAAGGTGTCGAATACTTAGTAGGACCGTGGACCCCCAAGAAGGGCATCACCGATGCGGACTCTCAACCCAGGGCCAGGAACCGGGAGCCCCAGGAAACCCGACCTTTCCACAAAGACGTATCCAGGGAGGCCGAGGCAGGAGGATGGCAAGTTGGAGGCCAGCCTCTGCAGTTTGAGTGAAGCTCTAAGGAACTTAGCGAGACCCTGTGTCAAAATGAAAAAAAAAAAAAATGAAATCGAATACAAAGGGCTGGGGATGTGGCGCAGTGGCCCAGCACCCCTGGGTTCCGTCCCTGGTATAATAATAATAATAATAAATAATAATAATAATAATAATAATGAAAGTCCATGGTGGCCGGTGCAGGAGGATCTGGGACAGGGACTAGAAAACGTGGAAGGAGCGAGGAGAGCTTCGTCGTTGGTGCGGCCAGACATGAGGCAGCTTGGGGCCCCTCCAGGCAGAGAAGTCCCTGCATCCCGCAGAGATTTGCTCAGTGCCCCACCTGGGCAACTGGGAGACCGTGCAGCAGTCGGCGAAGACTCAGCAGGGGGACCGGAGTAGGACATCTGCTGGACCCTCGTTCCATTTCCTGGCCGGGGACTCTCAGCCTGTAGATTCGGAGGTTCATTTTGGCCTTTGGTTGGGATCTGAGACAGAGAGAGAGACAGAGACCCCCCGCTCTGAGTTCCCGGGGGGGGGGGGATCACAAGACAGGTGTGAAAAAGGAATCTGCCGCGTTCCCAGCTGGATGCTTATCTGTCCCCGGCGAGACCCCCCCCCCCCCCTTATCTTTCTGGTTAAATGACTCACTCGTGGCTCAAGAAAAAATTACTCATGCAACTGTGAACGGAAAAAAGAAGAAGAAGAAGAAAAAAAAAAAAGGATTTTTCCCCCAGCGAGTCCCAGTGTGGGACGTGTGACTTGTGATGAACCAGCCGGACGTTCACAATGATCACACGTGGCCCTGACACGTGGGAAAGAGACGATCAGCCGGCGCGGTGGTGCGCACCGGTCCTCCCAGCAGCTCGGGAGGCTAAGGCAGGAGGATCGCGACTTGGAGGCCAGCCTCGGCCACGTGGCGAGGCCTGAAGCAGCGATGTGAGACCCTGTCCCTAAATACACTATAGAAAGGAGGGGCGGGGTGTGGCTGGGGGCCGAGCGCCCCTGGGTTCCATGCCTGGTACCAAGACAGAACCCAACCCCGGGTGCCGAGGCCCGGGCTTGGTGGAGGCTGGGGGCAGGCCTGTGAGTCCCTGCCCGGGAGAAGCCCCCGCTGCGAGCGGGACTTTGCTTGGAAATTTCAAACAGGTCCGTTTCCTGTCCCTGGGTCTGGGGGGACGTGTGCTCTTGGGGGACCCGGGTGGCTGTTTCTTGCTGCTCCGGTGGCTTTGGGCAAGTGACGCCCGGCGGTGGCGTCGCAGGGGACGCGGCCCCAGGACGCCCCCTGCAGGCGATGGGGAGTGCGGGCAGGTGGTTGGAGAGGTGAGCAAAGCCACCAGGGTGTGCGTGCGCGTGTGCGTGCGCGTGCGCGTGCGGAGTTGGTCCAGTCCCCCCGCAGGTCGCACCAGCAGCCACCGCCACCGATGCGGGCCCCATTTCGCATTTTATGTAGCCACAGGGTCTCCCTGAGTTTGCTTAGGGCCTCGCTTTGGCTGAGGCTGGCCTCGACCTCGCGATCCTCCTGCCTCAGCCTCCTGAGGGAAGCCCCCAGTCTGTGGCCAGCTGGGCTCAGCCGTCCGCTCCCTCCTGCGCGCCGTCCACGTCCTCACCCACCCCAACTGTGCCAATGCCCAGGGTCCCTGCTGCTTGGGGTTTGGGGATCCGTTTTGGGGGGACGAGCGTGGGACCTATTTTCTGCTTTTGTACATAGTGGATTTATTTTTCTTAGTCAAATCTTTGCAAGAGAAAAAAAGAAAGAAAGAAAGAAAGAAGTGAAACCCCGTCCTCCGCGCCGCTTTTTGACCTTCAGACCCGCAGCCGCCGACCGTTGGGCTCTCCCGGTGGCCCGCGCTGTGCACTGCGCAGGTGGCGCGGCCTCTCTGGGCTCCGCACTCGGGTGCCAGGAGCGGCCCCGCCCAGGCGGCGACAGCCACACCCTTTCTTCCTGCGGCAGGTGGGCTTCACGGAGGGGGGAATGGCGCAGGCTCAGAGCAGGACGCGGCCTTGGCCAGCGGTGAAGGTCGAGGCCGGACATTGCGCAGGGGAGGAGGCCGGGCCCGCGGAGGCCGCGCGGGGCGGGAGGCGGGTGCAGGCGCCTCCGCCCCGCCCCTTCCTGGCCGCGCTCCTGGCCCTGGGGTGGACACGGCCCTCAAGGACACACCTGGCACCTGTCTGTCCCTCCCTGCTGCCTGCGCCGAGGCCCAGCCCAGGTCCCAGCCCCACAGCGGCCGAGAACCGCGGGCCTCCCGCCCGGGCCTCCACCCCTCTGTCCTGTCCATCAAGCAGCAGGGCGGGGGCGGGCCAGGCCGACCTGTCAATCAATCCGCCCACGCATGCGCGCGGCGCCCGCCCGCCGGGAGTACCCGGATGCGGCCGGGCAGCCCGGGAAGGCGCCCTTGGCCCCGGGCTGGGGACCGCGCGCTGCGTCGCGTCCCTCCTTCCGGCCTCGCTCTGCGGCGCTGGTGACCGCGGTCCCCCCTCCCCGCGTCCCCGCGGCCACCCGCGGTGCGCGCTGCCCCTGCCGGGGCTCGGGACGGGACCCGTGGGTGCAGCGAATGTCACCACCCCCCCGAGCTGGCCACTCGTCGCAGCCCCGCACGGCTCCCGCGCCTGTGTCCCAAATGTCCGCGTGTCTCTGTCGAGGCAGATGGTCACGCTCACGGCCCCCATTGGAACTTTAAAATTATGTCACGGCCGGCCGCGGGGGCGCGCGCCTGTCATCCCCAGCGGCTCGGGAGGCTGAGGCAGGAGGATCGCGAGGTCGAGGCCAGCCCTCAGCCAAAGCGAGGGCCCTAGCAACTCAGGGAGACCCTGTCTCTAAATAAAATGCGAAATAGGGCGGGGGATGGGGCTCAGGGGTCCAGTGACCTTGAGTTCAATTCCTGGTACCATATATATATATATATATATAATATATATATGAATAATATATATATGAATAAAATAAAAAAATAAGTAATGATCTACCTTGAAAATACACATGATTATGAAATGTTAGTAAAAACTTATTTAATGTTCGTTGCGCTTGGTGGTGCACACCTGTCAGTCATCCCAGCAACTCGGGAGGCTGAGGCAGGAGGATTGCAAGTTGGAGGCCAGCCTCAGCAACTTAGAGAGGCCCTAAGCAACTTCACCAGACCTTGTCTCAAAATTTAAATCATAACAAGGGCTGGGGATGCGGCTCAGTGGTCAAGCACCCCTGGGTTCAATCCCTGGTACCAAAAAAATTTTTTTTTAAATTATTGAACGTTCATCAAATCATCTGATATCAATCAAAAGTTGTTTAAATATTAAAGATGGAAACATGAAGCCCCCTGGGGGACTTCATGACACATTGCCATCGGGCACACAGGCCCCATGAAGACAAATATGTGTTTCTTAAAAATGAAATTAAAGTACGGTTTAAAAACAATCGCATGAAGGGCGTATTAGGAAAAATAAAGGCTTCGTGCTTGGCCACGGTGCACGTTTGCGCCAGCGCGCTCACGTTTGCCAAGTCTTGCAGAAGCAGCCTGTGGGGACGCGTCCCAGCCGTCCTAGTGTAATGCACGGCGACTTTACGTGGGGCCCCTCCTTGAAAATCCAGGCACCACATCTGGGGACCTGAGTGACCTTTGCTCCGGGCGGAGGGAGAGCACATGAAGCGCCCCTGTTGCCTTTGACGGCCGGGACTTGGGCTCGGTGGTGAGTCCCAGGGGGCCCGGGCACAGGGAGAAGGAGGCGGGTGTCGCCGGCGGCCACTCTCGCTGTCCGGACCCGGCCCTCAGGGGCCCTGAGCCACGCGCTGGCCGCTGTGAGGTCCGCACCCCCAGGCAATGCACCGGCGTCACCAGACCCCAGAAGCAGAGCTAACCGACGGGAGAAGAAAGAGGACGAGGCCAGGCCGCGGGCGCGGGGCCGCGGAAATCCCTGCAGCCCTGGAACCACCCAGACGACAACAGGACAAAGGCAAAAGCAAAAAAAAAAAAAAAAAAAGAAAAAAAAAAAATCTCTAGATGCTGAGGCCTTTGCAAAATGATGATTAAAAAAAGATGATTAAAAACAGACGAGAAAAGCCTAAGACCCAGTGCGAACAGCAAAGCGGGAAAACAAAGTGGAAACTTACACAACCCCGAACGAGCTGCGGCCCTTCTTGCCTAAGAAGCCGCCTTGAATTGGGGAAAACAATAGAAACAGGAGCGTGTGATTGACAGCCGAGCCCCGCCCCTGGGCGGGGCCAAACCGACCCTGCAGGGACTCGGAGGCGGAGTCTGCGGGCAGCTCCCCCGTCCTGCCGCTTTAAGGAAAGGCCACTGACCCCAGGCCACTGGGGGCTGCCCTGGGCAGGACTGGGGGATACCAGGAGCCCCGCGGCCTGTCCACCAGCCCCCCGAGGCTGCCGTCCTGTCTCCTCGGGCACAGTTCCGCGCTGCAGGGCTGGGCTGTGCAGGGACCTGGGGACCAGGCCTCGTCCCTCCCTGCTGGCCCCAGGACAGGACGGGACCTGCCCAGGGGCGCTGTCCACGTGAACAGTGGCTCTGTCTTGGCACACGTCGCTAGGACTGGGGTGCAGCCGGGCATCCCGCACTCGGGAGGCTGAGGCCGGAGGATCGCGAGGTCAAAGCCGGCCTCAGCCCTGGCGAGGCCCTGAGCCACTCCGGGAGACCCCGCCCCTAGTAAAGGACGAAACAGGGCTGGGGACGAGGCCCCGACGGGTGTCCTGGCTGCAGGCCTGGACGGGCAGACCCTCTGTCCACCAGGGTGATCTGAGGGGACTCATCTGTGCCCGCGCCCTGCTGAGGGCCACACGGCCTCTGTGACACCGCCGCGGTGGCCGCGTCTCTGCAGGGGGGCTGCGCCTGTGACAGGAGGATCGGGGACGTGGACACTCTGGGGCAGCTTCTGCTTTCCACCGCGGAGCTTCCCCACGACCACCGTCCTGCTCTGAAGCCACTTCTGTCCCTGAGAAGAGGAAGTGGAGGACACGGAGGGACAGTAGGGACATTTGCCCCCGCCCCACGTGTGCCAGTCACCTGAAGGGAACCTGGGATTCCCCGCCAAGGACAGCACCAGGACGGGCCCCTCCTTTCTGACATTGTCCCCAGGTCCTCCTTAACTGAGGAGAAGCCACCAGCCTGTGTCCCCAGAGCTCAGCAGAGCCCCAAGGAAGTGGCCCTCAGGCTCCAGGGGGACCCCAGCGCGTCTCATGCCCCTGGACGCCACGTCCTGCGGGTTCAGGGCCCAGGGACACAGGGGGAGCCACCAGGGACCTTCGTTCCTGGGACACAGAAGATCCTAGATTAAGTGACACCAAGTGGATCTGAGGACAGGAGGGACGGGAGGAAGGAGGGCGGGTCCTGGGGAGGTCAGGACACCTGGGCGGGACCTCGGGGACAATCTGCTGTAGACACCCTGGGACGACAGGGGCCCTAATGCGTCCTGTCAACAGCAGAGGGGACCAGGGCCATCACCTGAGGTCCCAGGAGCTGGGGAGTGGCCCAGGGGAGGAGGAGCGAGATGCTTCCTGTCCCCGCCCTGCAGGGCAGAGGGCAGAGGCCAGGGGCACGGCCTCCAGGGAGGCTCCTCCTCTGCCCCTCCTGGACTCCAGGCGCCTGGGCTGGTGGCCCCGTCCCTCCTGCCTCTGCCTCCGTCACCACAAGGCTCCTCCTCTGGGTCTGTGTCCCCTCTTTGTCTCTGTGAGGTCAGGGCCACTGCACGAGGTCACCTGACTGGGAGGAGCTCCTGGTATTTGCATCAGCAAAGTCGCTGCCCCAGAGGGTCACCTCGAGCGCAGTGTCACAGGTGGGGACACTCCTCAGCACCCTGGGGTGAAAGGCCACGATTCTGAATGCCCCGAGTTTCAGAGGCGAGACGGGACGGTGACCCGAGGACACGGAAGCACCTGCCAGCGCTGGGTGGCCTCGCTCAGGGCCACGAGGACGAGGACGGTGGAGACAGAGCCTGAGGCCCCGGGGAGGCGCAGGGAGAGGGACAGACAGACAGGACTCCGCGACCAGGAGGTCCCTCCCTGTCCCATGAGGGACAGCAGGGAGGGAGGGGAAGGGGCTGAGGAGTGAGGGACAGAGGGGACTGAGGACAGGGCTGCCTGTGACCCTCAGGACAGTACCGCGTACTTGCAGGAGCCCTGTTTGGGGAGATGGCTTAAATTGCGGTTGACTATGAGCCGTGGAGATTTGGGCATTGTCGCCTTCCGTAGTCTCACGGGACTTGGCCCGGGATCTTGAGTGACTTGGCCGAGATTGCTGATCGGGTCAGCGCCATTTTGGTGGTGTGTGCGGCGCCTGTTAGTCGTTGTTAGAGCCAGAGAGAAAAGTTATCAGATAAAAGGCTGTTCGTCTCCAGTTCGCCTCTGCACTTCTTCCCGCGGCTCCGTTGCTCCGAGCGGCCATCGCTGCAGACGGCAACACGGATTCAGCAAAGGCCCCAAAATAACGGCGTCCCCCACCCCCTGCCCTGTACCGCTGGCCAACCCAGGGCCCTGAGCTGCTGCCACCACCGCTGAGCGGCGGTCACTAACACTGTGCGGGCCCTAATCTCAGCACAGCCCGGTGTCTGATGGCGGGGAGGCCACACGTGTCACCACCGACCACAGAACAGGAGACCCGAGTCACTCCCACGCTCACCTCCGACTGAGCAGAAGACGCAGCACTGAGAGTCGGCCACAGGGGACACAGGGGACAGAGGGGACCTGACCACAAGAGTCCACCACCTCCACCTCCACCTCCTCCACCACCACCTCCACCTCCTCCACCTCCTCTCCACCTCCACCTCCTCCACCTCCACCTCCACCTCCACCTCCACCTCCTCCACCTCCACCTCCTCCACCTCCACCTCCACCTCCTCCACCTCCACCTCCTCCAGCTCCACCTCCACCTCCACCCTCCTCCTCCACCACCACCTCCACCTCCACCTCCCCACCTCCTCCACCACCTCCTCCCACTCCTCCACCTCCAACCTCCTCCACCTCCACCTCCTCCACCTCCACCTCCACCTCCTCCACCTCCTCCACCTCCACCTCCTCCACCTCCTCCACCTCCTCCACCTCCTGTCCTCCTCCACCTCCTCCACCTCCACCTCCTCCACCTCCACCTCCACCTCCACCTCCTCCACCTCCACCTCCACCTCCACCTCCTCCACCTCCTCCACCTCCTCCTCCACCCTCCTCCACCCCTCCACCTCCACACTCCTCCACCTCCACCTCCACCTCCACCTCCTCCACCTCCTCCACCTCCACCACCTCCACCTCCTCCACCCTCCTCCAGCTCCACCTCCACCCTCCACCTCCTCCACCTCCTCCACCTCCACCTCCACCTCCACCTCCTCCACCTCCTCCACCTCCTCCACCTCCTCCACCTCCTCCACCTCCACCTCCACCACCTCACCTCCTCCTCCACCTCCACCTCCACCTCCACCTCCTCCACCTCCCTCCACCTCCTCCACCTCCACCTCCACCTCCTTCCTCCACCTCCACCTCCTCCACCTCCTCCTCCACCTCCTCCACCTCCTCCACCTCCCCACCTCCTCCTCCCTCCCTCCACTTCCTACACCTCCTCCACCTCCTCCTCCTCCACCTCCTCCACTTCCTACGCTCCACCTCCTCCACCTCCACCTCCTCCACCTCCTCCACCTCCTCCTCCACCTCCTCCTCCCACCTCCTCCTCCTCCACCCTCCTCCTCCTCCACCTCCTCCACTTCCTACACCTCCACCTCCTCCAGCTCCACCTCCACCTCCACCTCCTCCACCTCCTCCACCTCCACCTCCTCCACCTCCTCCACCTCCACCTCCTCCACCTCCACCTCCTCCACCTCCACCTCCTCCACCTCCACCTCCACCTCCTCCACCTCCTCCACCTCCACCTCCTCCACCTCCACCTCCTCCACCTCCACCTCCTCCACCTCCTCCACCTCCTCCACCTCCACCTCCTCCACCTCCACCTCCACCTCCTCCTCCTCCACCTCCTCCACCTCCTCCCACCTCCTCCACCTCCACCTCCACCTCCTCCTCCACCTCCACCTCCACCACCTCCTCCACCTCCTCCTCCACCTCCTCCACCTCCTCCTCCTCCACCTCCTCCACCTCCTCCACTTCCTACACCTCCACCTCCTCCAGCTCCACCTCCACCTCCACCTCCTCCACCTCACTCACCTCCTCCACCTCCACCTCCCTCCCTCCTCCACCTCCACCTCCTCCACCTCCACCGTCCTCCACCTCCTGTACCTCCTCCACCCCTCCACCTCCACCTCCTCCACCTCCACCTCCCTACCTCCACCTCCTCCACCTCCTCCACCTCCACCTCCTCCACCTCC
This sequence comes from Tamias sibiricus, assembly GCA_025594165.1. Lineage (NCBI taxonomy): Eukaryota > Metazoa > Chordata > Mammalia > Rodentia > Sciuridae > Tamias > Tamias sibiricus. Next base: position 733,197 of record CM046667.1, on the reverse strand, counting down.
CACCTCCTCCACCTCCACCTCCTCCACCTCCTCCACCACCTCCACCTCCTCCACCTCCACCTCCTCCACCCCTCCACCTCCTCCACCTCCACCTCCTCCACTCCTCCTCCACCTCCTCCACCTCCTCCACCCACCTCCTCCACCTCCTCCACCTCCACCTCCTCCACCTCCTCCTCCTCCTCTCCTCCACCTCCTCCACCTCCTCCACCCTCCACTCCCCTCCACCTCCTCCACCTCCACCCTCCTCTACCACCTCCACCTCCTCCACCTCCTCCACCTCCCACCTCCTCCACCTCCACCTCCTCCACCTCCACCTCCTCCACCTCCTCCTCCACCTCACCTCCTCCTCCACCCCTCCACCTCCACCTCCTCCACCTCCACCTCCACCTCCCTCCACCTCCACCCCCACCATCCACCTCCTCTACCTCCACCACCTCCACCTCCTCCACCTCCTCCACCTCCTCCACCTCCTCTCCACCTCCTCCACCTCCTCCACCTCCTCCACCTCCACCTCCTCCACCTCCTCCACCTCCTCCACCTCCTCCACCTCCACCTCCTCCACCTCCTCCACCTCCTCCACCTCCTCCTCCACCTCCTCCACCTCCTCCATCTCCACCTCCCCCTCCCACTCAAGCCTCCTCCACCTTCACACATTCTTTCCCTCTTCCTCTACCCAGCAAGGCGCTCCTCCCTCTGCTCCTGAGACAGCTGCTCAACTCTGACTTCCTGTCTGGGAAGCCAAGGCCCCTTCACCTGCTCCCGCCAGTCATGGAAGTCCCCCTGTGATGTGGGTTGACCGTGAAGGTCTCCTTTCCATGCCACTCCTGTAGCTGCTGCAGTGACCTCTGCCCTCTGTGAACCCGTGAGGTCAGAGGTCCCGTCCTCCGAGGTCACACGCATGTCCTGTACTGCACCAGAGGGCCCTGTCCCTGGTGTCAGGGAGGTTGAGGGCGTCCTCCTGGTCTTGCCTCTGTCCCCCTGGTCTCTCCCGGGAGCCTGTCCCGTGGGGGCTTCTGGGTTGACACTAGGAGCTGCAGCTTGTCGGGGCGTCCTGGAGTGTCTGCACACAGCCCTGTCACCACCCCGTCCTCGGCACCAGCACCTCCTGTTCTTGTGACCCCACCTCACACGGACCCCACCCCCGGCCTCCACAGTGTCAGCCACCGTCTGGCCACCTCCCGCCTGGCCCGCGGCCACTCTGCACGTTCCCCGAGGTCCCCTCGTGCGTGGCCACCCTCTGCTGCTTGGCTCTCTGGGGCTCAGCGTGGAGGAGAGGCCTCACAGCATTGAGGGTGGAGCAGCCCCGTCCTTGGGGACTGTCCCCAGGCCAGGGCTGGGCCTTCACGAGCCACCGTGCTCCTGAAGGGTCCCCGGAGCCCAGCCCTGGCGGTGAGCCTCAGGAGGGCTCGAGGGACTCGTGACCCTGGAGGCGCAGGTCACCAGCCCCTCCCCTAAGTGTCCCCTGAGGGTCATGCAGCGTTCCCGCTCTGAGGTCACCCCGTAGCCGTGCGCGTGTGTGATGGCGGCCCAGGTCCCGCGACCTCTGCTCAGCCGCTCCGGACCCGGAGCCGCGAACCCGACTGCGTCCCCCTCTGCGAGGTCGGGGTGGCCGGGGGCGCCAGGGGACCCCGAGCCACTGCGCGGAGCGGAAACCGGCCAAGGCTGAGGCCCCGGCCAGCGCCACCGCAGACCAGAAAGAGCCACCGCGGACCGCAGGCCGGGCAGCCCCACCGCGGCCCCCGGGTGAGATACTTGGAGAGCCAGCCTCTGTCCACCGAGACCTGGTGTCCAGCACGGCAGCCTCGGTGACACACCTGCTGGGACACGTGGGCCGGCGGTCAGGGCAGCAGCGGCCCTCAGAGGAGCCACCGCAGGTGCACGGCCTTGGGGCCCCCGGGCTCCAGTCCTGGAGGTGGCCTTCTGCAGGGACCGGCCACCGGGAGCCCCGAGGGCACCCCACGGCACAGCGAGGCCCGGGCTGGGCAGCCCAGGGGCCACCTGTGGGGACCTTGCTGCGTCCCAGTCCTGCCCAGCAGTGCGGGCAGCGGGCCCTGGGGTCCCCGAGGCCCGGAGGCCCCTGGGCAGGGCCGTCACCGCGGCCTGCCGCCCCCCCCACATGCCGGAGCCCTGGGCGCCAACTGTTTGCACAGCCGCGACTTCCGCCTGGACGAGGTCCACGGGCCCCCGCAGCCCCTCTGGTCCCCTCGGTCACTTCCTGCAAGGCCCAAAGTCACAAAAGACGCGGCGCCTCGTCCCGGTCTCCAGGTCCCCGGGGACCTGCCCCTCAGGGCTCCCGGTGACCCTCCGCCTGACCCGGCGTCCTAGCAGGCGTCGCCCGCTGTCCAGGTCACCTGAGGTCTGGTCTGGTGCTGCCCCTGCCCAGCCCTGGCCGTGACCACCTGGTCCCCCTGGCCTGGAACCCCGGGGACGGCTCCAGCCCCTCCCTGCAGGGCCGGTCTCTGCTTGGTGACAGTCTCCGTGACGCCTGCCCTTGGCCCTGGGTCCACCCACTCCCGGTGCCTCTGGGAGGGAGGTGAAGGCCACCCGGTCCCCTGTCCCCTGTCGCCACGGTCCTGAAATCACTGTCCCCGATCCTTGGGCTTCAGTGGGGCTGTGGGTTCCGGGGACAGATGTCACCAGGGCTCAGGTGGCACCGTCTGGCGGGAGCCGCGCGGATGGCGCCGTGGGCGTGCCCGTGGCACCGAGGTGCGTGTGGCCGCCCGCGGGGTGTCCGAGGGAGGGTGACGGTGACAACCAATTATCTCGCCTGTCCCTTCCTGAAATGAGGAAGCTCGGGAGGGACGGGAGGGGACCAGCGAGAAAAGGGAAGCCCTCGCCCAGGACGTGGTGGGGCTTGGTGGCGTCCGGGGCGCTGGCAGGGCGTGGGTGCTTCGCGGTGGCCGCCGGATGCCGGAGCCTGGGACACGAGTAAGGAGGCCACGGGAGGCCGGGAGGCCGGGAGGCCGGGGTGGGGCGCCGGTGCCTCTCTGGGTGACATCTCAACGCCGAGTCACCCCGTGCCACTTGTGGCTTCTGTGGCGGGGGCCGGGGGCTCCTGCTGAGGGTGGGGGATGGGGACGTGGGGACGGGAGTGACCAGGGGAGCCCGACAGCTCGTGGGCTCTGGCTGTGAGGGAGAGAACCGGGTGGCATTTGGAGGTGTCATTTGGGGACACAGACGTGACCAGCACGTCGCTGAAGCCCGGCCGCGGGTGGCCAGCTCCAGACCTCGATGGCCGGCGGCTCAGCAAGGGCCGTCCTTGACTCCAACGTGTCATCAGCTGCTCGGCTCTGGGGACCTTGGTGGCTCTAGACCCCGGGCCAGCTGAAGGCTCCAGCCAGGAGGAGGGACAGGGACGGGCCGCTCGCAGCGTCTCTCGGACGGGACTGTGACCGCTCGCCCGAGACCGGCCGCCTCCCCGCGCACAGAGGTCCTGCGGGGCTCGCGCTCGCAGAGGCCCCAAGCCCAGGAGCCCGGCGCCCCCGGCAGAAGAGACCCAACGCAAGGACGAGGTCCTCCGTCCCGCGCAGCCGTCCCTCCGACAGCCGGGCGGTTTTTGTGGGACCTGACGCCGTCCCGAGGCCGGGGTCCCCGGGATGTCACCCAAGGTCCTGAAGCCCTGGGACTTGGGAGTCGGGTCCCAGCGAGGTCCCGGCCTCCCTCGCCCCGTCACAGAGCAAGTGGAGGCTCCGCGGAAGGGAACCAAAATGAGGAACCCGCGGGGACCGAGTCCCGCCATGTGACAACGGCTTCTGAGGAGCTGCCCGGCACCTGCTGAGGCGCCGACCCTGGCAGGAGGCGCTGGAGGCCGGAGGCCGGGGAGGATCCTCTGCTTCCGCCCAGCCCGGGGGTCTCGGGTGGGCCGCCCGCACCCGAGGACGGGGCAGGAGGGGGAGAAGGAGCGGCAGGTGTGCAGAGGCACCGTCGGGGCTGCGCGGGGGACCCGGGGGAGGAGCCCGTGTCCGGGAGGGACCCGAGCACTGCGGGCCTCGGCAGGAGGGAGGAGGCCCGTCACGGGCGGCCACGCGGAAAATGGGCTCCGCGAGGCCGGGCTTCGCCTGGGACTCGGCTCCGCACCTCGTCTGGACGGCGTCCCTGTGGCTTAGAGGAAGGGGTGACCGTGCCGGGGAGGGGCTGGCGGGTCCCCCAGGGGCACGCTGAGGACTCTGTGGGTGGCAGCGGGGTCCCCTCCGGGACAGGAGCTCGCCCAGGGGCGCCCAGCGGCGGGGTCCAGGTGGTCAGCTGAAGGTGGGACCTACGGGTGGCCCAGGGCGTTGGCGGGGGACGGAGGCCCCCGTGTCCCCAGGGTGAGTGGAGGCGACGCCGCCCGGGAGCTGGCCAGGGGTGGCCGCAGGACGGAGGGACGGAGCGGCCAGCGCCTGCGGCTCAGGGCACCCAGCACCAGCTGCCACCCCGGCCAGCCTCCGCCGCACCTGCACGAGCTGCCTCTGCCGCCGGTCCCCCCTGGCGTCTGCCCACAGGCAGCCCTGCCCCGGGCTTCTCCCCCGCCACAAGGACCGTGTCTGTCCCCTCCTGCCCCAGGTCCAGCCTCCCCTTCCTCTTCTGCTTTTTGGTTACTCTTTTCAATGTTACGAAACTTAAAAAAAAAATTAAAGAAGACGAGAGGGTGACAGCCGCCGGCCGGGTGTGGGGGCAGGGCAGGCGGCTCCTGGTGACCCGGGGGACCCAGGGCCAGTGTCCCCTGCGCACCCTGCAGATGTGCCCAGGGCCTGCGGGAGCCAGCCCTCAGCTGGAGTCGCTGTGGCTCCGGAGGCTGAGGCGGGAGGATCGCAGGGTCAAAGCCAGCCTCAGCCAAACCCTGTCCGTAAATAAAATGCACAATAGGGCTGGGGGTGGGGTTCAGGGGTCGAGCGCCCCTGAGTTCAATTAAAAAAAAAAAAAAAAAAGACACCTGTGACCTTTAAGAGCGGCCGGCAAAGGACAGGGTCTGTCTCTGCGGTGGGTGGAGACTCCGCCCAGCAGGTCCCCGTGGGTTGGCAGAGGGGTGGGGGTTGTGCTGCTCTCTGAGGCCATTATGTCATTTTATTGGTTCGTACCAGGGGTGCTGGACCGCGGAGCCGCTGCCCCAGCCCTGTTCGTTTTAGTTTTTTATTGATTTTTTTTTTTAAAATTTTTTTTTAAATTGATTTTTGCTACGTTGCTGAGGCTGGCCTCCAAGTGGCGATCCTCCTGCCTCAGCCTCCTGAGTCACGGGGATGACAGGTGTGCGCCACCCTGCCTGCCCAGACTGCAAGCTCGATTTTTACTTAGTGGTTTGCACGAAAACTGGGTAGTTTTATGGGTTTTCTCTCTGAAAACACGCCTTGTCTTCTCTGTGGATTATTTTGTGAATTTAGGTCTTTTTCTTCTTCTTCTTCTCTTTTTGGTACCGAGGATTGAACCCAGGGGCCCTCGACCCCTGAGCCCCACCCCCAGCCCTATTTTATATTTTATTGAGAGACAGGGGCTCCCTGAGTCGCTTAGGGCCTCGCTTAGTTGCTGAGGCTGGCTTTGACCTCACAATCCTCCAGCCTCAGCCTCCCGAGCCCAGAATATAGGTACTATTGATTCCAGTTTGGATTTCCGTAGGACTTCTTTCACTCTGTCCTGTGTGAAAGGGAAAACCCTTTAAGACCGGAAATCTAAAAATAAAATTTAAAAAGTCGAGAACCAGGCAGAATTCCGCGCCGTAATTGCTGGGTTCCCCTCCGGCCTCCACTGGAATCGTGGACAGCGGGAAAAGCAAAGAGAACCCCCCGCAGGTGAGTGGGTCCGGTGTCCGCGGGGCTCCCGGGTCCCCCTGGAATGCGGAGTCTCGGCCCAGACCAGCGCGGCGGAGGGATACGGAGGACGGTCGCGGGCAGGCGCCCCACCCAGTGAGGAATCCTGACCTTGGCAACTTCCGCTTCTTAGAAAGAGGATGCTGGGGACAGGAGCAGCCACCCACCCAGGAGGGACCCAGAGCAACGCCTCCAGAGACATCCACGTCCCGAGCCCACGTGGACAGGCGATGACGCTCCCGCACACCCTCTGCGATCAGCCATGACTTGTTTTTGCTCTTTCTGTGACTGTGACAAACGACCTGAGGAAAATCAACTTAGCAGTAAAAAAAAAATAATAATAATCAAAGTGCAGCGCCGTTTCGTGACCCTGTGACTCTCTCCCCAGTGCTGTGCCTTCCCTTGGGTGGCCCTGAGAGCCTGCTGGTGGCCGTCCTTCTCCTCCTTGTCTCCGTGGTGCCGGGACAGTCCTTCCTCCTGACCCAGGAGCTGACAGGTGAGTGCCGGGACGTGGCTGCCCCTTTAAGCCTCAGGGGACGCAGCCACACCGGGGTCTCTGCATTGGTGGTCCCCCCTGGGGCGAGGGTCACTCGCCCTCACCAGCGAGAGAGATGAGGGCGGAGGCCAGCGGCGCTGAGTGGGGACGGGGACAGGGACAGTGTCGCAGGTCCCCCGTTCCTCTGTGGTGGCGCCAGGAGGGACACGCTGGCACCCCCGTGTTGGAACAGAGCCAGAGAGGCGGAGACACCTGCGGACAGTCCCCCAGCCCTGGCGCCTGTCTTGGGGGCTCTGGTCGCGTACGTGGAGATGTGGTCCTCTCTGCCTCTGGACCAGCCCTGGCCCGCTCTCCTGGAGATGCGGACCGAGGACGTTCCCGCCTGGGGCCACAAGGTGGCGCTGTCGCCCTCCGGTCCTCGGGCCTGGCCCCGCCTGGCCGCGCCCCGCTGGCCGCAAAAGGGATTCAAGGGCTTCCCGCGACCCTGGAGTCCCACAGCTGGGGACACGCCTGTCCCTGGACGCCTGTCCTCCGAGGTCACTTGGCCATCGAGCTGTGCAGCTGAGGCCGGGTACGGAGGCCAGCACTCAGTGCCCTGGAAACAGCGTGGGATCCTGTGGGACCCCGAAACAGGACCCCGGAGGCCACCGGGCCTGCGTGTCCACCCTGGAGAGCAGGAGAGTCCCGGGAGGGAGCGGCCGTCCTAAGTGCCAGGGCCCCGGGGACCAAGGCCAGGCCTGGGACGGAGCGTGGCCAGGTGGCCGGTGGCCAGCGTGGCCAGGGCGGAGCCCGCTGCTGGGTCCGGTGCCCGTCGCTGACTGTGACACACAGCCCGAGCCCGGGGCGGGGGTCGCGGGAAGCACAAAGGTCCGGGAGCCGGGGCTGTGGCGGAGAGGCCCAGGGAGTCCACGTGGCCATCAGATCCCAAGACGGTGCCGGGGACAAAGGTGGCTTTAGGACAACCCGCTGTGACGGTGGCCGGGACCCAGGACGCGCCGCCCCCAGTGCACGAATCCGCCCGGAGGCTTCGGAGCTGAAGGGCGGGTCCTCCCGGGGCCTCGGGGCGGGTCGAGTCCAACCTGATCAGAGCTGGGGACATGGGACCACGGCGCAGGGACTGAGCCAGAATACGTGTCCCCAAGGACCAGGGGACACTCGTTGCTGCCCCGGGTTTTAAACCAGGTCCAACCACAGAAACCAAGTCTTCACGATGCCACAGGACACAGGGGACGTGTCCCCCGCGAGGGATGGAGAGCTGTCCCTGCTAGCAGAAGCTCGCACAGGCAGAAGCTGGGCCTCGCCCTCTCCAGGGTCCCCGGGCGTCCCCTGCTCAGGGTGGTGACACGCAGCGGCCACACAGAGGGAGTGGCCAGAGGGCTCTGCGCTCGGGGTCACAGCTGGGCTCAGGGTCCCCGTGTCCTCGAGACGAGGTTCCTGCCAGGAGGGTCCCATGGCCGCTTCCAGGGGAGGTGAGAGGGTCCCTCCAGGTGTGACCTGCCTCAGGGGAGGTGACAGGGTCCCTCCAGGTGTGACCTGCCCCAGGGGAGGTGACAGGGTCCCTCCAGGTGTGTCCTGCCCCAGGGGAGGTGACAGGGTCCCTCCAGGTGTGACCTGCCCCAGGGGAGGTGACAGGGCCCCTCCAGGTGTGTCCTGCCCCAGGGGAGGTGACAGGGTCCCTCCAGGTGTGACCTGCCCCAGGGGAGGTGACAGGGTCCCTCCAGGTGTGTCCTGCCCCAGGGGAGGTGACAGGGTCCCTCCAGGTGTGACCTGCCCCAGGGGAGGTGACAGGGTCCTTCCCAGGTGTGACCTGCCCCAGGGAGGGTGACAGGGTCCTTCCTAGGTGGGTGGCTTTCCTCAGAGGACAGGAGCAGGTGGGTGGACGAGGGGCCTCTGTCCCCTCAGGGTCCTCCTCTCAGTGTCGTCCTCTTTGAGCTAGCGCATTCTGAGCCGAGGACGGAGCCAGCCTCCTCTGACCTCTGCGGTGCCTGTCCCCACCTGGGGTGGGACAGGGAGGCCCAGGATGGGAAGAGACGTGGCCCAGGGCGAGGGCACTCCTAGGACATGGCGGTGTCCCAGGCCTGTGAGAGCCAGCCCTGGCCGTGGTCACCGAGCAGACACAGTGTGTGGCAGGGGGAGGTGGGGACAGGCCACTTCCAGCTTGCGTGGCATCCCTTGCAGATGAGCCAACTGCGTCACCCACCCCCAGTCTCCACTTGAAATTTGACCCGAGGACAAAGACGCTCAGTTGGGACTGCCAAGCAAATGCCACCGGGATCACGTGCTTGATGAACCAAAAGGAAACGGGGGACACTAAAGTCAAGGTATGGAGGATCCTGAGGGGTCAGGTAGGAGCCTCTGGTGCCTGTCACCAGGGTGACAAAGGAGGACACTCAGCAAACACACAGCAGGACATAGTGGAAATGTAGGGGCTGGAGCTCAGGTGGCCGGGGAACAGCAGGCTCGGGGCCACACATGGCCAGAGGCCCGTCACCTTGGGGGACAGGGAGCATCTCACCCTGAAGGAAGGGGTCAGGCCGGGCCTGGTGGGTGGGCCTGGTCTGAGCAGGCAGCGTGGCACCCCCACGGGAGCTCCCCCATGCACCCTGCCCTGTCCCCATGGACTTGAAGCCAGGACAGAGGCAAGGAAGGAGAGGACAGGGACGGGGCAGAGAAGAGACGGTGGATTAGAGACGGGAAGACAGAATGACGCACAGACAGACAGACAGACGTCAGATGGGCAGACAGACAGATGCATGAGAAGATGGATGGGTGGTGGATGGTGGATGGTGGATGGTGGATAGATGGTGGATGGTGGGTGGTGGATGGTGGGTGGTGGATGGATGGTGGATGGTGGATGGTGGATGGTGGATGGTGGATGGATGGTGGATGGTGGATGGATGGTGGATGGTGGGTGGTGGATGGATGGTGGATGGTGGATGGTGGATGGATGGTGGATGGTGGATGGTGGATGGTGGATGGTGGATGGATGGTGGATGGTGGGTGGTGGATGGATGGTGGGTGGTGGATGGATGGTGGGTGGTGGATGGTGGGTGGTGGATGGTGGATGGTGGATGGTGAACAGATGGTGGATGGTGGATGGTGGGTGGTGGATGGTGGGTGGTGGATGGATGATGGATGGTGGATGGTGGATGGTGGATGGTGGGTGGTGGATGGATGGTGGATGGTGGGTGGTGGATGGATGGTGGATGGTGGATGGTGGATGGTGGGTGGTGGATGGATGGTGGATGGTGGGTGGTGGATGGATGGTGGATGGTGGATGGTGGATGGTGGATGGTGGGTGGTGGATGGTGGATGGTGGACGGTGGATGGATGGTGGATGGTGGGTGGTGGATGGATGGTGGATGGATGGTGGATGGATGGTGGATGGATGGTGGGTGGTGGATGGATGGTGGATGGTGGGTGGTGGATGGATGGTGGATGGTGGATGGTGGGTGGTGGATGGGTGGTGGATGGATGGTGGGTGGTGGATGGATGGTGGATGGTGGATGGATGGTGGATGGATGGTGGATGGTGGGTGGTGGATGGATGGTGGATGGTGGATGGTGGATGGTGGATGGTGGGTGGTGGATGGTGGATGGTGGACGGTGGATGGATGGTGGATGGTGGGTGGTGGATGGATGGTGGATGGATGGTGGATGGATGGTGGGTGGTGGATGGATGGTGGATGGATGGTGGATGGTGGATGGATGGTGGATGGATGGTGGATGGTGGGTGGTGGATGGATGGATGGTGGATGGATGGTGGATGGTGGATGGTGGATGGTGAACAGATGGTGGATGGTGGATGGTGGGTGGTGGATGGTGGGTGGTGGATGGATGGTGGATGGTGGATGGTGGATGGTGGGTGGTGGATGGATGGTGGATGGTGGGTGGTGGATGGATGGTGGATGGTGGATGGTGGATGGTTGGTGGTGGATGGATGGTGGATGGTGGGTGGTGGATGGATGGTGGATGGTGGATGGTGGATGGTGGATGGATGGTGGGTGGTGGATGGATGGTGGATGGTGGGTGGTGGATGGATGGTGGATGGTGGATGGTGGGTGGTGGATGGGTGGTGGATGGATGGTGGATGGATGGTGGGTGGTGGATGGATGGTGGATGGATGGTGGATGGTGGGTGGTGGATGGATGGTGGGTGGATGGTGGATGGTGGATGGTGGATGGATGGTGGGTGGTGGGATGGATGGTGGATGGTGGGTGGTGGATGGATGGTGGATGGTGGATGGTGGGTGGTGGATGGATGGTGGATGGTGGATGGATGGTGGATGGATGGTGGATGGATGGTGGATGGATGGTGGATGGTGGATGGTGGATGGATGGTGGATGGATGGTGGATGGTGGATGGATGGTGGATGGATGGTGGATGGTGGATGGTGGATGGTGGATGGTGGATGGATGGGTGGTGGATGGTGGATGGTGGATGGTGGATGGTGGATGGTGGATGGATGGTGGATGGTGGATGGTGGATGGTGGATGGATGGTGGATGGATGGTGGATGGTGGATGGTGGATGGATGGTGGGTGGTGGATGGATGGTGGATGGATGGTGGATGGATGGTGGATGGTGGGTGGTGGATGGATGGTGGATGGTGGGTGGTGGATGGGTGGTGGATGGGTGGTGGATGGTGGATGGTGGGTGGTGGATGGATGGTGGATGGTTGGTGGTGGATGGGTGGTGGATGGATGGTGGATGGTAGATGGTGGGTGGTGGATGGATGGTGGATGGTGGATGGTGGATGGTGGATGGATGGTGGGTGGTGGATGGATGGTGGGTGGATGGTGGATGGTGGATGGTGGATGGATGGTGGATGGATGGTGGATGGTGGGTGGTGGATGGGATGGTGGATGGTGGGTGGTGGATGGGTGGTGGATGGATGGTGGATGGTGGATGGTGGGTGGGTGGATGGTGGATGGTGGATGGAGGATGGTGGATGGTGGATGATGGATGGTGGATGGATGGTGGATGGATGGTGGATGGATGGTGGATGGTGGATGGGTGGTGAGTGGTGGATGGTGGATGGTGGATGGATGGTGGATGGTGGATGGTGGATGGTGGATGGGTGGTGGATGGTGGATGGTGGATGGTGGATGGTGGATGGATGGTGGATGGTGGATGGTGGAAGGATGGTGGATGGTGGATGGTGGATGGTGGATGGTGGATGGTGAATGGATGGTGGATGGTGGATGGTGGATGGTGGATGGATGGTGGTGGATGGTGGATGGTGGATGGTGGATGGATGGTGGATGGTGGATGGTGGATGGTGGATGATGGATGGTGGATGGATGGTGGATGGTGGGATGGTGGATGGTGGATGGATGGTGGATGGTGGATGGTGGATGGTGGATGGGTGGTGAGTGGTGAGTGGTGGATGGTGGATGGTGGATGGATGGTGGATGGTGGATGGTGGATGGTGAATGGATGGTGGATGGTGGATGGGTGGTGGATGGTGGATGGTGGATGGTGGATGGATGGTGGATGGTGGATGGATGGTGGATGGTGGATGGTGGATGGTGGATGGTGGATGGATGGTGGATGGTGGATGGTGGATGGTGGATGGATGGTGGATGGTGGATGGTGGATGGTGGGTGGTGGATGGGTGGTGGATGGATGGTGGATGGTGGATGGTGGGTGGTGGATGGGTGGTGGATGGATGGTGGATGGTGGATGGTGGATGGTGGATGGATGGTGGATGGTGGATGGTGGATGGTGGATGGATGGTGGATGGATGGTGGATGGTGGATGGTGGATGGATGGTGGATGGTGGATGGTGGATGGTGGATGGGTGGTGGATAGATGGTGGATGGTGGATGGTGGATGGATGGTGGATGGTGGATGGTGGATGGTGGATGGGTGGTGTGATGGATGGTGGATGGTGGGTGGTGGATGGGTGGTGGATGGATGGTGGATGGTGGATGGTGGATGGTGGATGGATGGTGGATGGTGGATGGTGGATGGTGGATGGTGGATGGATGGTGGGTGGTGGATGGATGGTGGGTGGATGGTGGATGGTGGGTGGTGGATGGATGGTGGATGGTGGGTGGTGGATGGGTGGTGGATGGTGGATGGTGGATGGATGGTGGATGGATGGTGGATGGTGGGTGTGTGGATGGTGGATGGATGGTGGGTGGTGGATGGTGGGTGGTGGATGGTGGATGGTGGATGGTGGATGGATGGTGGTGGTGGATGGTGGGTGGTGGATGGTGGGTGGTGGATGGTGGATGGATGGTGGGTGGTGGATGGTGGGTGGCGGATGGTGGGTGGTGGATGGTGGATGGATGGTGGGTGGTGGATGGTGGATGGTGGATGGTGGGTGGTGGATGGGTGGTGGATGGATGGTGGATGGTGGATGGTGGGTGGTGGATGGGTGGTGGATGGATGGTGGATGGTGGATGGTGGATGGTGGATGATGGATGGTGGATGGTGGATGGATGGTGGATGGTGGATGGTGGGTGGTGGATGGGTGGTGGATGGTGGATGGATGGTGGATGGTGGATGGTGGATGATGGATGGTGGATGGTGGATGGATGGTGGGTGGTGGTGGATGGATGGTGGGTGGATGGTGGATGGTGGGGGTGGTGGATGGATGGTGGATGGTGGGTGGTGGATGGGTGGTGGATGGTGATGGATGGTGGATGGATGGTGGATGGTGGTGGGTGGTGGATGGTGGTGGTGGATGGTGGGTGGTGGATGGTGGGTGGTGGATGGTGGATGGTGGATGGTGGATGGTGGTGGATGGTGGGTGGTGGATGGTGGGTGGTGGTGGTGGGTGGAGGGTGGTGGTGGTGGGTGGATGGTGGATGGATGGTGGGTGGGATGGTGGGTGGCGGATGGTGGGTGGTGGATGGTGGATGGATGGTGGGTGGTGGATGGTGGGTGGTGGATGGTGGATGGTGGATGGTGGATGGTGGGTGGTGGATGGTGGGTGGTGGGTGGTGGATGGACGGTGGATGGGTGGATGGTGGGTGGTGGACAAATGATTCCTGCCTGGTCGGGTGGACAGCTGGATAGACAACTGGGTGAACAGATGGACAGTGGATTGGCCATGGATGGACAAGGGCTGTCTGGAGGGATGGTGTGGGGGTCGGTCGATTCCCTAATCAAACAGTCGCGTCGGTGGAGGAGAGATGGTCTGCGGGGTGCGTGGAGCGGTGGCCACAGGCCCAGGCGGTGGCCTGCCTCACGGTCGCCGCAGACACAGGTGGTGAGGAGCGGGGCCCCAGGGCATGGAGGGAGCGAGGCAGGGGGAGGAGGGAAGGGAAGACCCACAGGGAGGAGGGACGGTGGGGCGGACGGCTCTGCAAGCCTGTCCTCCCTCCTGGACCAAGAGACAGAGACAGAGAGAGAGTGAGACAGAGAGACAGAGAGAGCGAGCGTGCGCCCAGCTTTGTGGTGCCCAGGATGCACCGTGGCCCCCCTAGATGCCTCTTTCGAGGGCAGATGGAGGCCCTGGCGCCCATGGCCGGGGGAGCCCCCGCAAGGCCGGGACCCCAGGGACTGCCAGGAGGTCTGGGCCCTCACGGGTCCCTGGGGGAGGCTGGGCGGGGCCGCGGTGGCTGGAGGGAGGGCTTCAGGGAACAGCCGCTGCGAGGCCGTCCCTCAGATCCCCTGTGGGCAGTGCCCGTGGCCGTGGGGCCCCGCCGACTCCGGGACCCTCCAGGCGGGAGGTGGCCGGGGGTCCCCGCCACGGGGGGGTGGGGTCGGGGGTTCAGGGAAGCCCATGTGGACACAGTCATCGGGGTGGGGACGCGCGAGGCAGGGACCGTCCCAGGAGAGGCGCTGCCTGGGCTCCACCACGCTCAGCATCGCGTGAGGGACGCGGCCCGGGGTACCCGCTGGGCGTCCCTGGGGGAGGTGGACGGGGACACTTCCCAGGACGAGGAGGCAGGGAGGCCGGCATCCGGGGCCAGGGCAGGGCTCTCTGATGGCCCTGTCCGGCCAGGTCCGGCCCGAGGACTGTCGCTGCTCGTTCCCCAACCGCGACGTGCACGGAGGCGCGACGCTGAGGGTCCGCATGACCCTGCCCCAGCGCCAGGTGCAGGAGGAGCTGGTCTTCACCAACCCCGGTAGGCAGCGCCCTGGGCACCCCGTTCCCTTCGCCGCCCCTGGCCGCGAGCGATGCTGACCGCGCCTCCCCGCAGGGGCCGAGGGCACCGCCGCCCGGAACCTGTCCTGCGCCATCCACCAGGGCGACCACCTCAACTGCACCTGGGCCCCGGGGCCCGCGGCCCCCCGCGACGTCCAGTATTTCCTGTACATAGGCGACTCCGAGTACGTGCCCCTGTCACGCCCAGGCCCTGGAGGGACGCCGGGAGTCGGGGGGGCGAGCCCGTGCCTTTTTGTTTTCCTTTCTGATCACTTTCGCCTTTGGACTCGACCAGGAGACCGTGGGAAATGGAATGTCCCCATTACATCCCAGACGCGGGGACCCACAGGGGCTGCCACCTGGGCAACCTGACCGGCTTGGCGTACAACAGTCTGTTCTGGTGAACGGGACCAGCCAGCACACGCAGATCCGGTTCCTGGATAGGATCCTGTCGACACGGGAGATGGGTGAGGCCAGGGCCCGGGGGCTGGTTTGGCCGTGGGGGGAGTCAGAGGTCTAGAGAAAAATTGGAGTTGTCCCCAGATGGGGGTCCCCTCCCCAGAAAGGAACTGCAGGATGTATCAAAAGAGGCACAAAGATTTATTTAAGAAAAAGAGAGAGAGACAGAGAGAGATGGATTCAACCTTGCTAAACTGCTGAGGCTAGCCGTCCTCCTGCCTCAGCCTCCCAAGCTGCCGGGATGACAGGCGTGCCACACCGCAGCCTGCTCCTTCCTGTTCTTATTTATCTCCTACCTCAAAATTCGCGTGAGATTCCAGGGGCGGCTGGAAGAAAATAGCCCAAAGCGATCCTCCTCAATTTTCACCTGTAAATCTAACCTGCATTACGGAGAGCAACCCGGTGCGCGAGACCCGCTCCTTTGCTCTGAGCTTCCGAATCCAGCCCGTCGGGAAGTGGAATGGGATGGGACAAGCTTCACACACATAAAGAGCCAGCAAAGATTTGCAGACACGAGACGCATTTCGGACAGCCCAGTTGTGCAAACACACGAAGAAGCTTCCGACGGAGGCATCGAATCTCAGACTTTAGGATGCAGCGCGTGGGCATCCCATTTACAGTAGCCTAGTGCAGTCCTACAGAATGCCCCCATTAATGGCTGAGTAGCAGCCCATGCTCGTGGGGAAAGGTCCCCATTTGTAGGTCCAGGGCCACATGGACCGAGATAGGCAGGGAAAAATTGGCCTCACGTTCATCCTTGAGGGCCACCCAAGTCTGGCTTTTTTTTTTTTTTTTTTTCCCTCCAGATTTTGTATTGGTGAAATATACGTGTGCGCAGGGGTGGGCTTCATTGCTACGTACTCGTACGTGCACATGGTAGAATGACACGGTTTAGCCAGTCTCCCTCCCTGTCCACACTTCCTCCTCTCTCACCTCCCCCCACACCGTGGTTCCCTTCCCACTACTGTCGTCCCTTTGATTTTTTAGGAGATTTCTTTCCACATTTCTTCTCTTTCCTCCTTTCAGAGCATCTACGTGTCCTTCTGAGTTTCCCATATTTCCCTTAACGTCACAGTCTCAAGCCCCACGCACTTTCCTGAACGCCATGATTCCGTTCTTCTCGGGGGCTGAGTAAAAACCCCGCCGTGTAGGTAGCCCACAGCGGCCTCGTGCGTTCCTCCATCGCTGGACCCCTGGGCTGGTCCCATAGCTGGGCTATTGTGACCCGTGCTGCTACAGCCGTGGGCACGCACCTGTCCCTGGACTCCGGTGACGGAAATTCTTCAAGATATGAACTGCAGAGCTGTACCAAGAGGTCGAAGGCTGCTCCCCAGCCTGACCTTTTGAAAACCTGTGCAAACTGAATTCCACCCTGGTTAGGCCGATGCACACGTCGACCCACGGTGTACAAGAGCCCATGGATCTCCCCATCCTCGCCGAGATCGATGATGATTATTCTTTGCATGATTGGGGGGTGCGCTTGGGACCAGAGTGAGACGAAATGTCAGGAGAGGTTTCATTCCCCACCGCACGCCGGCGGACGGCGCCCAGCACGGTTCACGCAGGTCTCTGCCGTTTGAGTTTAGTATGTGGGAACCTTCTGTTAAGGTCCTACGCAACCCCCCAGGCCGTCCCCCACCAGGCCGTCCCCACCCAGGCCCTCCGTGCCTGAAAAGTAGGTTCAGATTCCACCGATACGCAGCAGAGACCTCCGACTCTAACTCTGGGAAAATGGGACCGTTTACGTAGAAGAAAAGCAGGCACCTGTCTACCGTAAACCTAACGCTAACCCTAACCCTAACACAAACCCTAACACTTCACCATCACCATAACCAATCGACCCTAACATATAAGGCCAGCCCTAGACCTAGGCCTAAGCCTAAACCTGATCATAACCCCAACCCCAATCGTAATCCTAACCTTAACTCCAATCCCAACCCCAACCCTAACCTAACCCTGACCTTAACTTAACACTAACCTAACCCTAACCTACCCGAACCCTAACCTAACCCTAACCTACCCCATAACCCTAACATTAACCCTAACATTAACCCTACCCAAACCTAACCCTACCCTAACCCTACCCTAACCCAACGCTAACCTTAACCCTAAACCTAACCGTAACCCTACCCTAACCCTAACATTAACCCTAACATTAACCCTACCCTAACCCTAACCTAACCCTAACCTACCCTAACCCTACCCTAACCCTAACCTAACCTAACCCTAACCTAAACCTACCCTAACCCTAACCTAACCCTAACCTAACCCTACCCTAACCCAACCCTAACCTTAACCCTAACCCTACCCTAAACTTAACATTAACCCTAACATTAACCCTACCCTAACCCTAACCTAAACCTAACCTAACCCTACCCTAACCCAAACCTAACCTTAACCCTAACCTAACCTACCCTAACCCTAACCCTAACCCTACCCTAACCCTAACCCTACCCTAACCCTAACCTAACCTACCCTAACCCTACCCCTAACCTAACCCTACCCTAAACTAACCCTACCCTAACCCTACCCTAACCCTAACCCTACCCTAACCCTAACCTAACCCTAACCCTAACCCTAACCCTAACCCTAACCTAACCCTACCCTAACACTAACCCTACCCTAACCCTAACCCTAACCCTAACCCTAACCTAACCCTACCCTAACCCTAACCCTACCCTAACCCTAACCTAACCCTACCCTAACCCTAACCCTAACCTAACCTACCCTAACCCTACCCTAACCTAACCCTACCCTAACCTAACCCTACCCTAACCCTACCCTAACCCTAACCCTAACCCTAACCCTAACCCTACCCCTAACCCTACCCTAACCCTAACCTAACCCTACCCTAACACTAACCCTACCCTAACCCTAACCCTACCCTAACCCTAACCTAACCCTACCCTAACCCTAACCCTAACCCTAACCCTAACCCTAACCCTACCCTAACCCTAACCTAACCCTACCCTAACACTAACCCTACCCTAACCCTAACCCTACCCTAACCCTAACCTAACCCTAACCTAAACCTAACCTAACCCTAACCTAACCCTACCCTAACCCAACCCTAACCTTAACCCTAACCTAACCTACCCTAACCCTACCCTAACCCTAACCCTACCCTAACCCTAACCTAACCTACCCTAACCCTACCACTAACCTAACCCTAACCCTAACCTAACCCTACCCTAACCCTAACCCTACCCTAACCCTAACCTAACCCTAACCCTAACCCTAACCCTAACCCTAACCCTAACCCTACCCTAACACTAACCCTACCCTAACCCTAACCCTACCCTAACCCTAACCCTAACCCTAACCTAACCCTACCCTAACCCTAACCTAACCCTACCCTAACCCTACCCTAACCCTAACCTAACCCTACCCTAACCCTACCCCTAACCTAACCCTACCCTACCCTAACCCTACCCTAACCCTACCCTAACCCTAACCCTACCCTAACCCTAACCTAACCCTACCCTACCCTAACCCTAACCTAACCCTACCCTAACCCTAACCCTACCCTAACCTAACCCTAACTTAACCCTAACCTACCCTAACCCTAACCTAACCCTACCCTAACCCACACCCACGCACCTCGCCCTCCGTGACGCACACCCCCTGCCCCTCTCCTGACCCCTGGGCCGGCTCCCCCCCAGGTCTTTCTTGACCCCCTCCCCAGGGTGGCTGGTCAGTGGCGGCCAGCCCCGTCCTCTCTGGGGGATGCCGCAGCCCGCCGGGGGCTCACGACTCTCGCGCGGCCCCGTCCTGCCCGAGCCCATCGCCAGCCCCTGCCCCGTCCTCCTGTCCCCACCAGCCCTGGCCACCTCCTCCAGCTCAGGCCCCCGGCCACCTCTTCCCGGGACCGTGACCAGGAGCCCCGGCGGTGGCCGCCACCGGGCAGGGCCAGCCTCGGCTCCTTGGCGGGAGGGGACAGGTGGCGGCGGGCCGGGTGCGGACTGTGCCGTGGTCCCCGCAGAGCGGATCAGCCCCCCGGACGCGGTCAGCGCCCGCTGCAACGCCTCCCACTGCCTGCTGCGGTGGGCCCAGCCCCGGACCAAGACCCGCCTGAGCCCCCTGGACTTCCGGTACCAGCTGCGCCTCCGGAGGCAGGTCAGGGCCCGCGCCCGGGGAGGGGCGCCCCGTGACGTGACGCGGGCGGGCGGTGGCCAGGGCGCGGGTGTGACCGCCTGCCCGGGGGAGGTCACTCCGGCCCACCTGGGCCTCCGCGCGGGGGAGTTTCTCCATCGCACTGGCCCCGGCCTGTGCCAGCGGGGCTGTGTCCAGCAGGCCAGCCGCGGCCACCTGCCGCTCTCCAGCCTCCTCCTGTCGGGTGGAGGCACGGATGAGGGAGGCCTCTGTCCGCTGGTCAAGACCTGCGCCCCCCAGAGACGAGGAGGACGGTCCACCCTCTGTGGGAACCCTCGGAGGTGTGCAGCCGTCCGACCCCCGGGCCTGTCTCTCCCCTAGGACGTGGAAAGAGCCGGCGGTGACGGTGATGGTGACGGTGACGCTTCCGTGGTGAGTCTGACGCCCGCCACCGTGGCCCGCCTGGACGCTCTCTAAAAGCCAGCACCACGCCTTGTGGCCGGGATGGGGGACCCTCTGTGCCCCGCGGGCAGACGGGTCCACGGACCCCTCAGGTCCCCGAGGGGACGGCACTCCCCGGAGCGCCCACCGCGCGGGGTCCCCCTGACTCTTTTTCTCAGCTTTTCCGTTGAATTTGGGGGAGTGTCTTCAGATCCCGGTGCCCTAGCGACCTGCCGTTTCTGTTCCCCGTTGTTGGCCGAGAAGATGTCCCTCTGACTGTTCAGGGACATCACTTCTCCCTCCCAAACCCCCGAAAAGGTAGATCCCCCAAGTCCTTGTGGGCAGCACTCACCGAGCCTCGCCACCACTGTGACCCCAGTCTCCTCTTCGGTCAGGTGCAAGAGGAGAACGTGGTGGTGTTACCGTCCCCTGCAGACCTGGTGTTTTTTTTTTTTTTTTTTTTTTTTTGTACCAGGGATTGAACTCAGGGGCCCTCCACCCTGGGCCCCCTCCCCAGCCCTTTTTTGTAGTTTATTAGAGACAGGGGCTCCCTGAGTGGCTCAGGGCCTCGCCATGGCGGAGGCTGGCTTGTACCTCGCGATCCTCCTGCCTCAGCCTCCCGAGTGCTGGGATGGCCGGCGTGCGCTGGAGGCCTGCATTTCTCGCCCACAAGCCTCACGTCGTGAGGGGCGGTGGTCTCGACTCTGGCACAGGCTCCTCCTCCTCGCCAGGGCTGGATGGACACGGTGCGCCCGGAACCTTGCTGTCATGTCTACCCCGCTTCGCTGCCCAGGGCGGAGGCCGCCACGTCTAACCTTGCGCTCTCTCCAAAGATCGAAGTGTCCGGGGAGGCCGGGAACCAGCACGCCCTTCCCAGCCCGGAGCCCAGAGCCGCGCACAGCTTGAGAATCAGGGCGGCCGATGCCCGCGGAGGGCCCTGGGGCCCCTGGAGCCGCCCCGTGCAGTTCGGTGAGCCTGGGGGCGGGCGGACGCACGGGAGGGCAAGCGGGGCGTGCGCAGGCGACGCCCGGGGGCCTCTGCCTGTCCCTCAGAAGGTCCCGGACCTGGCACAGACCGCAGGGGGTCCCGCCACAGCAGAAGACGGGAACCACTGCAGCCCCAAGCCCTGTCCCCCGCCCCAGTGCGTCCGCGGGTCCCCCGTGGCCAAATCACTCGGTCACCACCGTGGGTCCCCAGGCAGCGGAAGCAGGGTCTTGGGACAGGAGGAGTGAATCAGTGGCATGCCGAGGCCCCGGGTCCACCTCCAGGGCTGCAGAAATAATAGAAATAGAAATAGAAATAGAAATAGAAAGCAGCCCAGCGCGGTGGCCACGCCTGTCATCCCAGCACTTTGGGAGGCCGAGGAAGGAGGATCGCCAGGTCAAAGCCAGCCTCAGCCACGGCGAGGCCCTGAGCCACTCAGGGAGACCCTGTCTCTAATCAAATGCAAAAACGGGCTGGAGACGTGGCCCAGGGGTCGAGGGCCCCTGAGTTCAAGCCCGGGCGAGCCCAGCTGGACGGCCTTGCTGGTGGCCGGGCTCCCGGGGGGGAAGGTCCTGCCCACGCTGGCTCCGGGGTCAGGTGGGGCTGAGTCCCCTGGGCGTCCCCGCCTTCCCTGGGGACCTCTCCAGAGCCCCGACCCCAGGGGGCGCCTCTGGGCACCGCCCGAGACGGACAGCGCCTGTGTCCCCTCCAGGCGCCCAGGGACAGCGCGGCGGCCTCCTGCACGTGTACCTGCTGGTGGTCCTGGGGACCCTCGTCTGCGCCCTGGCCCTCGGCCTCCTCTTTCACAGGTAACGCTGGGCAGCGCGGGCGTCTCGGGCAGGAGCAGGGGACGTGGGGCGGGAAGGCAGGCTCAGGGCTGGCCTGTCCCCTGCAGGGACAGCTGCGTGCGACGCTGCACGGCGTCCACGTGACCAGCACGTGGTGCTGGGGCCTTGGGGGCGCGGGCGGGCGACCCCCCCTCGCAGGGACTCTCTGCGCTGATTGGCCGCCTGTGCTCCTGCCTCGCCCCCACACTCTGCGCTGACTGGCCACCAGCTCCGGCCCCACCCCCCACACTCTGCACTGACTGGCCGGGTCAGCTGACTGGCCGCCTGCCCCGCCCCCCACACTCTGCACTGACTGGCCGCCTGCGCTCCAGCCCCGCCCCCACACTGCGCTGACTGGCCACCTGCTCCGGCCCCGCCCCCACACTCTGCGCTGACTGGCCGCCTGTGCTCTGGCCCCGCCCCCACACTCTGCGCTGACTGGCCGCCAGCTCCGGCCCTGCCCCCCGGGCTCAGGGTCTCCGCAGAGCGCAGCTGCACCCGCGCAGGCAGGGACACCACTGGGTCCTCGGGTGACCAGCCATCCGAGACTGTCCATCAGCCTCCTGGGTCCACCGCTCAGCCCTGATCGGGCCTCCTGCGCCCCCAGAGCTCACGCACCTCCCGTAGGCACAGGCGCCCCCGGTGGACATGCACGTGGACAGCGGGGGCCTCTCAGATGAGGCTCCAGGACCCGCCCGGGCTCAGGCGCTTCCCAGACGCCCCTGAAGGAAGCAGGAAGGAGAACTAGGCTGGTGGAGTGCAGGCACGGTGCGCTCCAGGCGCCCCGGCTGGTGGCTCCTCCTCTGTGTCCGTGTGACACTGCAGTTCTGTGTCCCCTTGGTCCTGGTCTCCTCCACCGTGACCCCTGTGATTCCCGGTCTGGAGAGCTGGACCAAGGACTCGGAGGAGGGCTAGCGACGGGCGCCGCGATGGCCCTTGGGGAGAGCGCGTGTCCCCGTCACCGCTTCCCCGTCCCCCTGTGTCCCCAGGTTCCGCGGGCTGCAGAGACTCTTCCCCCCGATCCCTCAGGTCAAAGACAAAGTCAGCCACAACGGTCACGTGGACCACCAGGTGCGTGCAGGGGATAGAGGTCCCCCCCCCCCCGCCCCCTGTCCCTGCCCAGTCCGCGAGAGGGAACGCCGGGACAGGGCGCCCGGTCGCTCCATCTCCTCCCGGGCCGCAGGGACAGCAGGCTGTGGCTGCAATTCCGCGTCTGCGCAGCGAGCCTTGCGCAGAAAATGAGGGTCGGGGAAGGGCAAAAGAGGGACACAGAGACAGAGACGAGGGGGACACGTCCCCGAGCCTGCGCCAGCCGGCTGGCTCCAGGCTGCGTCTGCCCCAGGGCCTTTGCACGTGACCTGTGGTGGGCCGGATGTCCCCTTCCCCCCCCCCCCCCCCCCCCTGGCCGCCCTCACGTGGCCACCACGAGGTCACAGCGATGCGGACCTCGCCAGAGGACAAGCTGCCCCTTGTCCTTGCGGGCATCGGCCGCTGACCGCCCGCCGTCCTTCCCCCAGATGGACTGGGCAGATGTGGCCCTAGGAGCCGGGAAGGAGGATCTCGAGGACATCGTCACGGTGCACGAGGTGTCCTGAGCCGCAGATGGACCTCGGCCGGACGCGCCCACCCCAGACGTCCCGGGAACCCGCTCCTGCTTCTTGTTCCTTGGTTTTCCAACGTTCTGAGCCTTCGCGCGTCACTCCGCGTCACTCCGGGTCACTCCGGGTCACTTTCTGGTTGTTTTTTACTTTTTTTGGAAGAGAACGTCCCCTGGTGTTTCGTAGAGATGGCGGGACGTCCCTCAGCGCCCCTGGACACGACCACAGGAGGCGCGACCTGGGCAGCCAGCCCCTGGCCCTCCTCGACCTCCCTTGGGTGAGGGACCTCGTGGCTGGTGTCCCCGGGACCAGGCGCCCGTCGCTGGGACCCGGATCCCCTCCGGGAGTTTCCGCCTTCTTCTGCCCCACGAGCGCAGCCTCGGGGAGGTGACCTTCCTGCCGCTGGGGACAGCATCAAGTGGCCCCCAGGGGACGCCCTGACTGACGCCCCGGGAGCCTGCAGGACAGTCACACCTTCTACAAGCCGCGGGGACACTTGTGTCGTAAACTGGCTCCTGGTGGCCTCTGGCCCCCGCGTCCCCCGCTGCCCCGACGGGCGTCTCCCTGGTCTGGGCTGCGCCGTCCCCCGCACGGCGTCCACCGTGTCCACTGCCCGCGGGCCCCGGACGCCCCAAACCCCAAAGAAAATAAAAGAGTGACCAAAAAGCAGAAGAGGAAGGCGAGGCTGGACCTGGGGCAGGAGGGGACAGACACAGTCCCTGCGGCGGGGGAGAAGCCCGGGGCAGGGCTGCCGTGGGCAGACGCCAGGGGGGACCGGCGGCAGAGGCAGCTCCCTGAGCCGCGGGCGCTGGCCGCTCCGTCCCTCCGTCCTGCGGCCACCCCTGGCCAGCTCCTGGGCGGCGTCACCTCCACTCACCCTGGGGACACGGGGGCCTCCGTCCCCCGCCAACGCCCTGGGCCACCCGTAGGTCCCACCTTCAGCTGACCACCTGGACCCCGCCGCTGGGGCCCCTGGGCGAGCTCCTGTCCCGGAGGGGACCCCGCTGCCACCCACAGAGTCCTCAGCGTGCCCCTGGGGAACCCGCCAGCCCCTCCCCGGCACGGTCACCCCTTCCTCTAAGCCACAGGGACGCCGTCCAGACGAGGTGCGGAGCCGAGTCCCAGGCGAAGCCCGGCCTCGCGGAGCCCATTTTCCGCGTGGCCGCCCGTGACGGGCCTCCTCCCTCCTGCCGAGGCCCGCAGTGCTCGGGTCCCTCCCGGACACGGGCTCCTCCCCCGGGTCCCCCGCGCAGCCCCGACGGTGCCTCTGCACACCTGCCGCTCCTTCTCCCCCTCCTGCCCCGTCCTCGGGTGCGGGCGGCCCACCCGAGACCCCCGGGCTGGGCGGAAGCAGAGGATCCTCCCCGGCCTCCGGCCTCCAGCGCCTCCTGCCAGGGTCGGCGCCTCAGCAGGTGCCGGGCAGCTCCTCAGAAGCCATTGTCACATGGTGGGACTCGGTCCCCGCGGGTTCCTCATTTTGGTTCCCTTCCGCGGAGCCTCCACTTGCTCTGTGACGGGGCGAGGGAGGCCGGGACCTCGCTGGGACCCGACTCCCAAGTCCCAGGGCTTCAGGACCTTGGGTGACATCCGGGGACCCCGGCCTCGGGACGGCGTCAGGTCCCACAAAACCGCCCGGCTGTCGGAGGGACGGCTGCGCGGGACGGAGGACCTCGTCCTTGCGTTGGGTCTCTTCTGCAGACTCCTGTGGCCCCCCAAGTGTCCCGGCCACCACGGCTGCACAGAGCGGGGGCCAGTGTCAGGGGGCGCTCAGGGCTCCCGCGCGTGGGGGGGCAGCAGGCCACGGTGACGGCCCTGCCGAGGGGCCGCCTGGCCTCCAGGACCCCAGGACCCGCTGCCCGCACTGCTGGACAGGACTGGAATTCCGCAAGGTGCCCACAGGTGACCCCTGGGCTGCCCAGCCTGGACCGCGACGGGCCTCGCCGTGCTGTGGGCTGCCCTCGGGGCTCCCGGTGGCCGTCCACCTGCAGAAGACCACCTCCAAGGACTGGAGCCTGGTGGCCGCCAAGGCCGTGCACCTGTGGCCAGGCGGGTCCTCTGATGGCCGTGGTGGCGTCTCCTGCTGCCCTCACCATGACGTGGCCGCGTCCGCCAGCCCACGTGTCCCAGCAGGTGTGTCACCGAGGCTGCCGTGCTGGGCACCCAGGACTGCTGAGTGCGTGGCGCAGACCCCGCGGTCACCAGGTCTCGGTGGACAGAGGCTGGTTCTCCAAGTGTCCCACCAGGAGGCCGCGGTGGGGCAGCCCGGCCTGGGGTCCGCGGTGGCTCTTCTGCTCTGCAGTGGTGCTGGCCGGGGCTCCTCAGCCTTGGGACGGTCCCGCTCCGCGCAGTGGCTCGGGGTCCCCCGGCGCCCCAGGCCGCCCCAACCTCGCAGAGGGGGACGCAGTCGGGTTCGCGGCTCCGGGCCCCGCGCGGATGAGCAGAGGCCACTGTGACAGAAACTGGTGTCCCCATCAGGCGGGCCAGGCAGCCCGTGGTGGCGTGGTCACTGCGCAGCATGTGCCAAGGCTCCGGGAGGTCAGGGCCAGGACAGGGCGTCTTGGGCAGCCCAAGAGGGGACGTCGCACCCACCACCCCGAGGCCCACAGCTACGGCGCCTCCTTAAAGGAGGCCAGAGCTCCTGCCCAGCGCTTGTCCTCGGAGCGGTGACCCAGAGGCGCCTAAGCAGTGCCCGTCACAACGACGGCTCTGCCCAGCACCCCGGGGCTGACGGGAAAGGAGGCGCCAACTAACCCGGAGCAGTTGCAGGACTGAGGAGAAAAGAGGGCGGAGATCATCGCACGTGGCCTTGGACACACGGTGACACACGGTTTCCTCGTGTGATGACCCCGGAGATACAGGGACGCATTTCCTCTGAAGTCACTCATGGCATTTTCTGCGATTTAAATGCCACAGGACATCCTGCGTGTCACCCAGGGCGGGTCCTCCGGCGTCTGTCCAGCCGTGTCCCAAGATGCAGTCGCCTCCTGTGTTACCACGGGGGACAGGAAGGGGGTGGACGCGCTGTCACACCTGGTCATGGGCGGGAGCTGAGAGCATCAGGGGCCCGAATCCTGAGAATCCAAGAGAGAGGAGGCTGAGCCTCAGGGTCCCCCAGGAGGGAGGCTGGGGGCAGAGGACCAGGCCAAGCGCCCAGACAGAGCAGGAGCGTGGGCTGCAGAGGGGAGTTCAGGGGCTCAGGTCTGGAGTGGTACCACGTGGCCTTGGACAAGGCCTGGGGACACTGGCCTGAGCTGGCGGGACCCCTCTGCACCCCGGTGCTCCCAGGGACAGGGCTGTGTGCAGACACTCCAGGACGCCCCGACAAGCTGCAGCTCCTAGTGTCAACCCAGCTGCCCCAAGGGAACAGGCTCCCGGGAGAGTCCAGGGGGGACAGAGGCAAGACCAGGAGGACGCCCTCAACCTCCCTGACACCAGGGACAGGGTCCTCTGGTGCAGTGCAGGACATGCGTGTGACCTCGGAGGACGGGACCTCTGACCTCACGGGTTCACAGAGGGCAGAGGTCACTGCAGCAGCTACAGGAGTGGCATGGAAAGGAGACCTTCACGGTCAACCCACATCACAGGGGGGCTTCCATGACGGGCGGGAGCAGGTGAAGGGGCCTTGGCTTCCCAGACAGGAAGTCAGAGTTGAGCAGCTGTCTCAGGAGCAGAGGGAGGAGCGCCTTGCTGGGTAGAGGAAGAGGGAAAGAATGTGTGAAGGTGGAGGAGGCTTGAGTGGGAGGGGGAGGTGGAGAGGTGGAGGAGGTGGAGGAGGTGGAGGAGGTGGAGGAGGTGGAGGAGGTGGAGGAGGTGGAGGTGGAGGAGGTGGAGGTG